>LZPO01017298.1:418246-429833 GCA_001675575.1 Neotoma lepida | reverse complement strand
TTAAGCACCGACTCATCAGAAGCAAGAGTAACTGAGTGGCAGGCTGCCCTATCGCTGTACTGGCTTTTTACTTTGGCCCTGGCCCTGGGCTCGGGGACAGAAGGACTGCTTGAGTTTAGGAGTTTGGAGCGATCCTGGGCAACATAGCAAATCCTCACTTCAAATCAAAGTTCCAGTGAACTCCAAAGAAGATGAACTCAGAAATAGCAAACCACATTTGACAGAGAAGTGTTGGTTCGTATTGTCTCTTAATGTGTCCTTGGAAAATAAACCATTGGAAAAAAATCCATTGGAGGTGGTAGTCTCATCAGTAATTTAAAAATCCCACTGTACAGATTATATAATTTGGCCCACCTTTCCCTTTTCATCCCAAGTCCCATAAACAGTCTTTTATACTCACATGTATGGAATATAATTTAATATGTTCCATAGTTTATAGACTTATCAGAAAAATGACCACCATCATCCTTTACCTGTTATCGAATAGTTACTTAGTAACAAGAAATTACTGGTCAACTTAAAAACTTTACTGAACCTTGTGTATCTTCATCCTTGTCACTAGGATTTCCATTACTCCTTTTGTCAAACTCATCAGAAAATGCCTGGAAATACAAACACAGTTTTAGCCATTATACTCCCTACTCGATGAATGAGTTTGCTTCACTGGCTTTCTTTCTGGCTTTGAATGAAATGTTTCAGCAAAGCCTTCGCTCTGTTTGGGTTAATCGGTAGAGGCTGAGAAATTGTTTTGAGGCTGTTTGAACCTTGAAGAAATATTGTCTCTCTGGAGAATTTGCACTTGGTGATACATGAGAGCTTGCAGCTGCATGGACCTTGGTCCTAAACAGTCCTGGCAACCTGGAATTCTTACTTTTGAGTATGGCTTTCCATAATGTGTGGGTTGCCTGCTCTCACGGGCAGTGAAAGCAAGATGACTTGGGTACCTGGAACCTTTCCCAGCCCCTATTAACCTTGTATATGTTTGAATAAAGTAACTGGAGTGAGCTAGCTGGGTATCAGTCTTTTCCAAGAAGGCTGAACCCCTTTGCTCCTTCAGAAAATGAAGGCTTAACATCTTAGTGAGCTTCTCTCTCTACTGNGGCACCTACGACTGATATCAAACAACACACAGACACANACACACACACACACATACACACACACATGATTGGAAAATAATAACCCTCAAATAATAGTATTTAATTTACTTCTATATTTGTAAAGTTATAAAAATATATATATCAGTGAGCAGTGGTGGCTCTCACCTTTAATCCAAGCACTTGGGAGGCAGAGGCAGGTGGAACTCTGAGTTCAAGGCCAGCCTGGTCTACAGAGTCAGTTCCAGGACAGTCAAGGCTACATAGAGAAACCCTGTCTTGAAAAACCAAGTGAGAGAGAGAGAGAGAGAGAGAGAGAGGAGAGAGAGAGAGAGAGAGAGAGAGAGAGAGAGCAACATTTCCCAAATAAAGACTGGGAGACTCAAGTCTATGTGATTCACAGATAGACACTGTGTGTCTATCCACGCAGACATTCGTATTTCAAAATAATCTCAGCATCTCCATCTCCAGCTCAGTTTACTTTATGTATATAAATCTAAACTTCCAAAGTAATTATGATTTCTAAAAGGGAAAGTGTGTGCTCCACACAATGCCCACTGATCACCTCACACAATTCATGCCATAGAGAAGTTATTAAAAACTCTTAATAGCTGGGCAAGTGGATGCATACCTCTAACTCTAGTATTCTGGAAGCTGATGCAGGNGGATTGCCATGAGTGTGAACAATCTGGGTTACTTAGCAAGATCCTATCTAAAAAAACACCTAAGCAAACAAACAAACCTCACCGTGTTTCTACAGTCCAAGCTAAAGGACTTGGGAGGTTTGGCTANCTGGTTAGAATATAGGTTCCACATGCTTGCTTCCATGATATAGGTAGTGCCTAGATCTAGACAATAATGAAGTATGACTTAAAACTTCTAACAGCCCAATCAACGGGCATCTGTGAGCTGCTACTTTTAATGTGACATTATGGAAACTTTTCAAACACTAAGGTCATGTCCTCTACTGGATTATAAAGACATGGAGAACAGAAATCAGGCCTTATAGTCAGACCACATCNCCACAGCTGATGTGCAGTAAAATGTGGGCTGAGTGACACACTGTGACTGACAACGGTTCTAGTATTTCCGGTCCAAGTGTCCTAGTCACATGAGGACGTGTTCAAGCCACATCCTTCACTCACGATTAATTACATTTCCAGAAATGGGAGCTGGAATCGCCTGCACCCCATCCCGGAATTTTCAGATGGGGAATGNCACAACTGTGCCTTCATTTTCTGTATTAACATTTCTATGTCCATGTGAGAGACAANCCCATAGGTTGAGGAAATAATAGTGAGTATTACAATGTGTGAGCCTTTCTTCTCCGATTCCGATTCAGACACAGAGATGTAAACATGGAGAGGCATTCATGAGACACCTGGAAACTCACACATTAACTCTATAATTGATCAAATCAAAGGAATGCCTCCATTTCAAGATATGTTTAGTAGTAAGGTTATGTTCAAAATAAATTGGTGACTTGTTCATAGAGATAGAATCACGTGTCGACATTCCATGAGAGGAAGGGAAGTAAGTGGGGAAAAGATCAAACACCCAGCAACAGAGCAATAGCAGCTGAGGTTGAATAACAGATAAAGAACCTCACTAGGCTGCTTCATGTACTTTTGTATGTGTTTAAAACTTTCCCGAATAAGAAGTGGTTTGGTTTTTTTTTTCTCTGTATCTAATTTTTCTTGAAATTTGTCATGCTACATATAACCAGCTCACACACTCTCCTGTGTTCCAAATACACGAAATAAACATCCTATTAGACCAAGAAGACTTAGAAGAACTGCAGTTGGCAAAGTAATCAGAAGCAAGCGGAGTCGGTACCTGAATGTTTCCGTGGTCTTGCGGGTGCAGCAGAAACTGAACTTCCTGTAAAGTTTTTGGGTGGTTCCTGCTACTGAATCTGAGCACTTCTGAAATGATTAATTTAGCAAATTCAGGTTTAGGAAACCCCAGATTTCCTGTTCCTATTGCTGGAAATCCAATTGACTGCAGAGACAGTGCCTCGGTGGTCTTCAGACACTCTCTGATGATGTTTTTCATGATCTGAAAAGCACAAAGCACTTCCTTAAATGTCTTGTTTAGAAATGGGAGACCCTAAAAAATTAGCACTCAGCAGCTTTTACTGGGAGCACTGTCCACTCTTTTATGCTTTCAACAAAAGTTAACAGCAGTCTGAAGAGGGAAACTAAAGAGAAGAAAAAAGAAAGAGAATGTGAGACTCCCTTACAAGAGCGCAGACTTATTCCACCATGAAGCAAAGAGAGGAAGCGACAGCTGTCTATCACCGTCTCCCCACTTCAAGCCCTCACCTTACTTTTCCTCAATAAATGTTGTATATTCCCCCTAACCCTTCCCTGACTGTCAATAATTGCTGAGCACAGTAACTAACTCACATTATTAACTATGACCTAGAAGAAGTCATCTGCAACCGAAAAGAAATGGCCATGGTATGGGACCTAAACTCATGATGCTGTCACAGAAAAGAAGCAGACAGGGACTAGCTGGGGTGTGCTGTAGGAAGAGTCCAGAGAGCTACCCCACTTCCTGGAAGGTATAAAGCCAGGTCCTACCTTCAGTGACCCTGCACTGTGGTTGTGTTTCCACTGTGGAACCACCACATGAAATACGCGGCGGCAGCTCAGATTACAGCCACTGGTTTGGAGAATTGTGCCCGCGCTGACAGAGACCCCTTGTCCTGCTTCATTCAGTTCCTCCTGGAGTTCTGGCCCAGCCTTTTTCAATAAGGCCTGAGAAAGGGGTCCTTTGTTGAGTGTGAGATCCGAGGGAATGGAGGTGACGACGACATGGGTCTTAAAGACAAAACCAAGGATTCTTTTCAAATTCTTGATAAAGGCATTCATCAACCATGACCACATTTGAGCCACTGGGCTTGGCACAAGGAAGACAACAGTTGCTCATATACATTTCATAACCAATGTTCAGAGAAACAAAACTCATAAATGTCAGAGTGGAAACAATTCAAATGTCCATAGGCTAATGGTTGGGAAAAGCAAATGTATATTCATCTAATAAGACATTATGCAGCCACTGAGGGATGAAATACGGACATATGCTACCACACGGGCGACCCCTTAAAGCCTTCCTCTCAGTGAAAGAAACCAGTCACAGAAGATAACAAATATATTATTTCATGTATATGAACCTTCAAGAACAAATGAATCTGTAGATAGAGCCAGGTGTGGTGGCGCACGTCTTTAATCCCAGCACTCGGGAGACAGAGGCAGGTGGATCTCTGTGAGTTTGAGGCCAGCCTGGTCTACATTGCAAGTTCCAGGATAACCAGAGCTATGTAGTAAGACCCTGTCTCAAAAAGAAAATTAAAAAACAAAAAACCAACAGAGTAGATTAGATATTATCTAGAGCTAGGAAGGTGGGGTGATGAGGTAGATATATTAAGAGTATGTATCTACTTTTTCTTTCTGGTGGGATTAAAGTGCACTGAAGTTGGATTGCAGGTGTGGTTGTATGATTATGATTATACACACACAGAGCACACACACACACTCATGTTCACACTACAAGAATTGTCCCTACACGAGTCCCAACACCAAGACCTTCCATGTGTATTTTTAGTGAATATACTAAAAACCATTGATGTGCCCACTTGAAATAAGTATTGTTACATAACACTGTTTCAAGATTTAAAAAAGGACCATTAATTACAAGTCTGTTGAAATGGTTTTTAGCTTTTCTCAGCATAGCCTGTGGGAATATGCTACAGCAATATGTCCAGGTTAAAAGTTTCAATTGTGGGGCTGGAGAGATGGCTCAGTAGTTAAGAACACTGACTGCTCTTCCAGAGGACCCAAATTCAATCCCCAGCACCCACATGGCAGCTCACAACTGTCTGTAACTCCAGTTCCAGGGAATCCAACACCCTCATACAGACATACATGCAGGCAAAAGCACCAATGCACATAAAATAAAAATAAATAAGATTTTTTTAAAAAAGTTTCAGTTGTATCACTGCTGCTCACAGCACACCAGGAACTGTTCCTGATGGATGCTTAGAGATGCTTCCCCTTGTAAAACAATTCAAAGCAAAACAGGGTTACAACACCTAGTTCATTTCATCTATTACCATAGCCAGCATATCCAACTGTTTGTTGTTTAAAGGTAGTGGGGACAAATGACACCCAGTGGTGATAATTCAGGACTTTGACCTTGGTCTTAAAACAAAGCTTTTAAGGATTGGCTAAAAATTTCATGGTAGAGGCTGGAAAGATGGCTCATCCGTTAAGAGCACTTGCCGTTCTTCCGGAGGACGCAGGTTCAGTTCCCAACATCCACCCCAGCTGGCTCACAGCCACCTGTAACTCCACCTCCAAAGGGACTCACACTGTCTGCTGGCCTCTGGGTACCCACACACATGTGACATTCACTCATACAGTCACACACATACATATAAACTAAGAAGTAACGGAAATAAATCTTCAACAGATTTTCTCTATATTATGATGTGTGTTTTCTTTGTTTTGTTGTAATAGTTTTCTTTCTTTTCTTCTTCTTCTTAAAAAAATAAAAAACAAACAAACAAACAAAAACAAGGTCTTATATAGTCCAGGCTGGCCTCGAATTCATTTTGTAGCCAAGGATGACCTTGAATTTGAATTTCTGATCCTCCTCCCTATCTGTCTTCCTAATGCTGCTTTTACAGACATGTGCCTCCACACCTTGTTTCTGCAATGCTAAGGGACTGAACCCAGGACTTCATGCCTGCTAGGCAAGTGCTCTTTCAACTCTTTCAACTGATCACAGCCAAGCCTTTGTCTTTAAAAGCAGGACAGTAACAGCAAAATGCTCAGAGCTGTCTGAGAGGCAGAAAGGACAGGTCACCCAACCCTGAGCCCCAACCCCACCTCCAAAGCAAACAGAAAGGTGGGGCAGACATTCCTTGGAGGACACAGCTACTGCCGCAGCCATGCAGAGAGAATGCAGCTACTGGTCAGGAAGCAGGCACTGGCCTGCTCTGCTTTAGAGAGCTACAGTTCCAATTAGCAGAGCCTGTGTTGGAAAGGGTATTAAATACTTTTCAGGAAGAAGGGAGGGAAAACAGGTATGTAGCCCTGGCTGGTCTGGAATTCCATGTAGACCAGGCTAGCCTTGAACTCACAGAGATTTGTCTGCCTCTGCCTCACAAGTGCTGTAATTAAAGGCATGTGCCACCATGCCCAGCTAAATACAAACACACACACACACACACACACACACACACACACACACAATCTGGGGCTGAGGGATGTGGCACAGTGGGTAAAAGAAGTGGCTGCTCATGCCTGTATCCCCAGTGTGTGTGTGTGTGTGTGTGTGTGTGTGTGTGTGTGTGTGTGTGTGTGTGTAGGGCTGAGACAGACAGATTCCTGGGGCTTGCTGGTGGCCAGCCTACCCCAAAAACATTAGCTCTCTGCAACAAATACACAGAACAAGAATTGTCTTCACATGATTCCCAACATCTTCCTCCCACCCACCCACTCACTCCACAAAAGACCCACAGATGGGTTCAGGGAACTGGGCTCCCTCATCCACTCTAGCACCCAAGTTCACCCTTGCTCATGTCTTTGGACAGATTCCTGTCCTCTGCATTCCCCACGCTCTTTTCCACACCTGTAACTGACAGAAGCCAACCCTAGATGGACCAAAACATGACAGATGAAAAGTGCTGAAAATGCGGAGAGGCATGCCCGTGTCTCCTACCATGGATCCACAGTCACTGGGATGGAGTGACCTACCNCAGTGCCCTTTCAATTCTTACAAACACGCTCGATCTCTACTCCTAAGTAATGTGGCAAGAAGCCCAGATCTATGGAAAACGTTTGAAGACCTGAGTAGGAGAGCATGGAATTTTCCTCACTTCTTCCCCTCCGCTCTGTCTTCCTTTGGCCCTCAATAAAGCAGGTACCGACCAGTGACATCACAGCACATTGGTGGTGACAGGGACACTCACCTTAGCGTTCTGCACACTTTCTTCCACCAGCCGGATTTTCAGGCCTTCTGGTGACACCAGCAGCCAGTCCTGTTTCTGCGGTGTTTCCATGGGTGGCGCTGATTCTAACGATTTTAAACTGAGTGGGGAAGCTGTGCGGGAAACAGTGCCTTTATATGTAGTTTCCACAGCTTCCGCAAAGGCCCCGGCAACCTTTGCGGATATGTCCACCAGATAAATGTTTTTCAAGGTGCGTCTGCCTGGCTTACGTTGGAAGTTGTCTTTGATGGCCGAAACAATGGTTGTCACACACTGGTCTAAGGGAAAGTCAAAGATCCCAGCGCTGATAGCTGGCATGGCTATGGATTGACACTTGAACTCCTCAGCTAAAGTGAGACTTCGATGCACAACCTTCTTTAACAGCATCACACATTCTACGGCCTTATCTCCCTTCCACCGAGGCCCTACTGCGTGGATGACATGACGGCAAGGGAGCTTGCCTGCTTTGGAGATGACGACACTGCCAGGTAGGACCATGCCATCATTCTTCACTATCTTGTCACATTCTGCTTGAAGTTCAGGGCCAGCTGCGTTTGAGAGAGCGAGCGCAAGACCATTGATGTGTTTCAAATTCTCATTTGCCGCGTTCACTACCACATCGACAGGAAACTGAGCCAGGTCTCCCTGCTGTACGATCAGCGTGACTCCAGGGGCTATGTCCTTCTGTAAGTAGCGCTTCTGATCCTTACAGCTGCCTTTCTCCTTCTCTCNTTCCTCCTGGAGTTCAATGATGCATCCATACAGGCGTTTGATCTCGCTTTTGTAATACGATGCTTTGTCCTGGAAGAAGTGCCTGGCACCAGGCTTATCAATCTGGAATCTTTTAATGCAGACTGAATCCCGAATTTGCTGGACCATGTTCATGCACTCTACAACTCTGCTCTTGGAGCCAGTTAGCAAAATGCCTTTTGGTTCATCTTCCAGCCGAAAACTTGCCTGCACATTTGCCTTCTTTATCTTTGGCCAGAATAGCTTCCTGTCTGCCCTTAAATACTCGATAATCAAGGGTGATTCTATTTTAATCAGTCTTTCAATTTTCATGTTGTTTTCCAAGAACTCAAAAAGCTGGCTATAGATTTCATTTACTTCTCTCACACAGCCTGCAATGATGACCTCAGCCGGGGTTCCTGAAGTTAATTCATTCTTTATTGTAATGGTTGCAGTGGAGTTGTGTTTCTTTTGCAGAGTGTGGATTTTCTTGTTCCACACATTGCCTCTAAGAACTTCCTTGTCCTCAACTTCAATGAGCTTAGAACTTAAGGCACNGAGCATTTTCTCCTCTGCTTCTGCCAGGACTCTGGAAGAACAGGCCATCAAGAGAAGAGCTGTACGATTCAGCTCATACGTGGCAAGAATGTTCTGTGCTTCAAAAAGAATCTTGGAGAATTCCTGGCTGTCTACTTGCTGCAGAAACTTGAAAACTTCAGAAGGAACCAGGACTTCTTTCTGAGCCATGAAATACACCTTTTCCTGGATGTCACACTTTACTTTATACACATCTGCACGGAATCCCTTAAAGCACAGGTCCTGAGTGGCAGCATCATAATGAATCTCCATCTCTGGATACTCTTTGCTTAGATTCTCCAGAAAACCACTGTGATGCAAAAGAAAATGTTTCCCCGGAGAAAGGGCCACTTTCTCCTTCAGACTCTGCTCTTCCTTTCTGACCTTTTCTGTAGTGCTGTCTATTAATTCCTTGACTTTCTGACTGATGTCTTGGACATCTTCCGATTTTCCTGCTAAGGTTAGACTGTCCTTATCAAACTCAATCAAAACCCTGTCATCTCCTAAGTCATGCTGTATGATGTCCCATACTGGTGCATACACTTCAAACAACTTAACTTCATATCTAGACCTGATGGCAGAGAGCAGCTCCNATGCATCTTTCCGCCAGGTCTTGATCCTTGGTCTGTGATTGACTAAGGTTGCAGCAGGTCGGATGGTCAATGTCCCGTTCATTGCAGACCACGTTAGCTCACAATGACAGCCTCTCATCTTGTCATTTATCTCCTTGATCAGATGCTTATTCTTTTGAAAGAACTTCCACAAAGGAAGACCCAGAGACTCTTGGAAAGATGCTGGAAGCTTGACCAGTGGCTTCTCCTCTCCATATAAGGCTGTGCCCAGAGAGGGATAATAGGGGAACACAGACAGTGGCATCTTGTTGAAACTGTGTTTCTTGGCCATAATGATATCTAGCACTTTAAAAGCAAAATAAATAAGTAAGTAAGTAAGTAAGTAAGTAAATAAATAAATAAATAAATAAATAATAAATGACAGTAATCTCAATGTCATGCATTTCCAAAGAACAAAACACAAACTTCTCTAAAGGACAAAAGTCTCTGATGCCTGTAGAACTCAAAGGTGGCATTCTCCATGTGCTCAGCTATGAACTGGTACATACTAATTACACAATGCAGACTTGATTTTAGTGCAATCATTACTTTACACCCAAATCACTCTACATGAAAATCATGTTGGATTCTATTGTTTTTCTGATGTCACCTATGTATGTGACACAATAAGAAACAGATACACATTTGGACACAAGCATGGCATTTGTACCAACATGAAGGACATTTTAATCTTCTGGGTAGATCATTCTGCCATCTGTCCCTTCTTGTATAGTCCCAGAATTTAACTTTCATAGTTAACTTACACTCACAGCAGAGTGTATAATTGTGCATAATTGTACCAGCATTCTGCNTCACTTTCCCAAGTGCTTTCCATGATTTTAATGTCTTTAATCTTGAGGGGCCTTCTCAGGTAGAGATTCTATTATACCCTTAGCTAAGGAGAGAAATCTGAGGCTGGGAACGGTCAGGGTTCCATAAACCAGGGGAAATATCTGACCTAATTGCCAGTGTGAGCCAACCCAAACCCCACGTTCTTGCCCCTATACCAAATCAAAATCACCCTCACNGTCATTGGAGAGCCCAACCCCAGAGGTCACANCTTAGTAAGGNCTTCCGNATTATAATCTCCTGCCCGCTGTGTGTACCGTGACAGGTACCCGGTCCTGGGTGAATGTTCTCATTCTCTCTCCCTTTCTCCAGGACTTGCCTCACTTTGTTTTAGTTGTTGGNCAAGTGGAAGTAGTATCAGCATGGAAATTATAGTCAATCCAGCAACAATTTAGGTTTAAGTAGCACCCATGGTAGAAAGACGCTAAAAAATAATACCCTAGTGAAGGAAGGACTCAGTCCTAGAGTGGGTATCAGGCCTGAGGGAAAGAATGTGACCTTCAGAGAGGCCCAACCTCCCCCAGGGGCTCCAGAGAGGCTGGACAGCCTGAGTGACCTCTAGCATGGACTCAGCACCTCAGGCCAAGCACTGTTCAGAGACTATTTGATTTACTCCTTACAGCACTCCTCTGAGGTAACTCCTAACATGCTAACTCTACAAAAGAGAAAACGGAAGATTTGAGGGTTAAAGGTCACAAAGCCAGTGAACACCAATCAGAATTGTAACTCAAGTCTATCCAACTCAAGAACCATCGCAGATGTCATCAACATGACTTTCAGNCTCCATCCTGAGGTTCTGAGAAATCGCCCCCTGCCTCAGCACAGGGACAGCAGAANGGAGAAATAGAAATGCTTTGTAGAACTCTCCATGCTTCTGAGTCCATCTTTACCTAAACATGTTGAAATCAATNTGAGGATCAATGCGAGGACCTAAAACACAGATCTATCTCTTTGTGAGTACAGCCTGTCAAAAGTTCCTAGAAGGGCGACTTTTTCAGCCATAGGCGGGAATCACCAGGCTCTCCCTCGTCTCTCATCAGCTTGTGTTGCTTCACCAGAACCTTGCTGCCCTCATTCTGCACCAAATCCAGATGAATGAGTGACTGGTGCCATTTCTGACAGATTAACAGATAAATGCACTCAGGTTTAAGTAACTGCTGAAATGGCCAACCATCCAGGTTATGCCTGGGTGGCAAGCAGGCCAAGACACCTTACCTTTGCTGTCANAAAATTCAACCAGNGCCGAACTCTCTTCCGGGAAACACTCAACCCGGGCAACTCTTCCGCCCCCATTGAAAGGGTTTTCAAAGTAGAGCTGCAGCTGGTAGTCATCCACCCCTGGAGGCAGGTTTTCTACCCTAACTACATTTGTTGTTTCCAGAAGTCTCGGGACAAGCTGCAGTCGTCCGTTTAAAGGGTGACCGAAACAATCAATAATAAATTTTTTGGTATCTACAAAACAAAAATAAAATGAGAAAAATTTTGATGATATCTCTATATGGTGTGGAAGAAATGGCTTGGCTACAACTGAGAAGGGAGGACTAGCCAATTGCTGTATTTTCTGCCACTAAGCTGTCCATTAGCCATGGCCAACCCTCCTGAGTGCACTCCTCACAATGCCACCCCACCCTCTCCCCATTTTCTCAAGATACCC
This sequence comes from Neotoma lepida, assembly GCA_001675575.1. Classification (NCBI taxonomy): domain Eukaryota; kingdom Metazoa; phylum Chordata; class Mammalia; order Rodentia; family Cricetidae; genus Neotoma; species Neotoma lepida. Next base: position 418,319 of record LZPO01017298.1, on the reverse strand, counting down.
ACTATGCCAGCAGGCAGGAGCCACAGCCACAGCAGGTTACTGACTCCAAACACATATCCAAGGAGCACTTTCA
>LZPO01017298.1:385991-407743 GCA_001675575.1 Neotoma lepida | reverse complement strand
AAAGAAAGAAAGAAAGAAAGAAAGAAAGAAAGAAAGAAAGAAAGAAAGAAAGAAAGAAAGAAAGAAAGAAAGAAAGAAAGAAAGAAAGAAAGAAAAGAAAAGAAAAAAGCAAGCAAGCGAGCACGGGAAGGTTCACAGCGCCAGGAAGCGCCTCAAAGAGCAAAGGAAACCGCCACTCCGGGATGTGCTCGCCACCCAGGTTCTGCCCCCAGGATCTCCCGCTCCCACGGGGCTGCAGCCGAGTTCTTGGCCCGCCACCTATGGCCCCGAACCTCGCGCGGGGCGACCCTCCTTGGCCTTGGCGCCCCTCACCATCCTCCGGGGAGAAGAGCACCAGGAAGCGGGCCGGGCTCCCGGGCTGCGGGACGACCTCGCACTCCCCTCCGCCCGACTTCTTCCGGCTCTGGAAGTACACTTGCAACTTGTTGATCAAGGTCTTCGGGGGGTTGGGACCCCAAGACCCCTCAACCAGCAGCGGGAACCGCCCGGACGCAGCCATCCTGGCTGGCCTGGGTGACCGCTACTGCCGGGTCGCCCAAAGCTGCTCAGAGTTTACTTTAACTTCTCTTTCGCTTTCATTTCCTAGAAATTCTTCCCCGCCCTAAGTTTCTATCTTCACCCAGCTGTGCCCGGATTGGAATAATGCACCCCCCCACACACACACCCAAAGGCCCCGGACACAACCAGTCCCCCACTTTCTTCTGCCCTCAACAGAAGTGAGTCAATCCTGCGGAGCCGGCTGTCCCCCAGACTCTGGGCCCCAGGGCACCTTGCATAGCGACTCCCTAGCTGGGCTCCGCCTGCACTTCACCCCGGGCCACAGCTGAGCTTTCCTCCATCACTAGGATAATTTCACCCACATTAATAATAATAATAAGTAATAATAAATCCACATTGTATGAGAGGAAAGGGGCTCACAAAATAATCCTCTCGGGATGCTCCCTGCTCACTCCGGGACCAACCAGAATTAGACCTGCCTTTCCTGCTTCTGAATTCTGTTTGCACTATGTCTACAAACTCCCAGACCTGCATACTACAGAAAGGCTGGAGAAAAGGTGGGCTCTATCCTGCCCCTGAAGGCAGGATTTGCTGAAGGACATGAAAAGTTCATCCAGGAGTGGGCCAAGCAAGAGGCCGAATAGTAAGTGCAGGAGTCAGGTGAGCCCACTGGGGCACGGATGAGAATTGCTGGGAATGTGTGTATCCTCAACAGGCAATGAGCGAAAGTTTCAGAGACATGGTTAAAGAGAAGCTTTGCCAAGTTGGGCGGTGGTGGCGCATGCCTTTAATCCCAGCAGAGGCAGGCGGATCTCTGTGCATTTGAGGTCAGCCTGGTCTACAGAGCGAGTTCCAGGACAGGCCCCAAAGCTACACAGAGAAACCCTGTTTCTAGAAACCTAGAGAGAGAGAGAGACAGAGAGAGAGAGAGACAGAGAGAAACAACAGGAAGGAAGTAGAAGCAGATCTTTCCAGAAGGTTGACTCAACAGGAAAACGGGGAGTCAGGCAGTGGTTGGGGGGTGGGAGTTTGGGCTCAGAAAGTTTTTATTTTTGTTTCTTGGATTTAAATATTTTGAAGGTAGAAAAGCCCTAGGTATGCCTAAATGTTAGCACAAAGAGGTGTGGAAGATGTTGGTGGCATCAGCCATGACTTCCCCAGGTGCCAGCAGCAAGCATTGTGAATAAAGACCGGGTTGGATGAAAAGCTAGGCGTTTTTACAGTTGGGTCCCATTTCTCTGTGGATTGCAATCCGACAGGTGGCACAGCTCAGTGTGAGGCTTGTGAAAAGTTTGATAACACTGAAAGGCTTCTGAAAGCACAATTACCAAAAATTAATATAAAATCAGCTGCGCCGGGCGGTGGTGGCGCACGCCTGTAATCCCAGCACTCGGGAGGCAGAGGCAGGCGGATCTCTGTGAGTTCGAGGCCAGCCTGGGCTACCGAGTGAGTGCCAGGAAAGGCGCCAAAGCTACTCACAACCACCTATAACTCCAAGTTCCAGGAAATCTAATTCATTCTTCTGGCTCCTGTGGTCACTTCATACACATGTGATACACTGACACACACGCAGGCAAACACCCATGCACATAAAATAAAAATAAATAAAATTAAATTTCTTTCAACGAGTTTTGGCTTGGGAATTAAGACAGAATTTTCTACTCTCTTTGAAATGGTCCAAAACATGCATCTGCCATTTTATATTGTATATTTAATTCAAAATAGGGTTCTCAGCATTGACAACTGTAAAATAAAACTATTCATTAACTCCGCAAAAAATTGAAAAGGTTCCATGTCCTGCAGTAGCAAATAGTCAGCCAAGACTTAGTTCTTTATGTAAAAAACACATTTGTTGCAATATGCAAATTTGCTTCCATTTTTAGTAAATGATAAAAGCATATGTGAACTCAAGAAATGTCTTAAAATAACTTTCTTTATGAGTTATTATCAGTTAATGCTTGATTTATATACCTGAGGTTGCATTAAAGTTTGTCAGATGTGAGAGAAAGAAGTCCTGTCTTAGGCTTCAGAGAAACTTTGGAGAAAGACAGACCTTGCTTATTGTTACTTAATCCCAAAGAACTGAAACAGTATAAAGAGGGTCAGAGACCCAGAGAGGAGCATTTGCTGTTTTTTGTTTTTGTTTTTGTTTTTTTTTTCCTGATTTTAATAATGCTGGACAGTCTCCAGGAATCTTTCTCCAGTTTTCCGCATTCTGCCTGCAGGTGGCGCTCATCATCTGATCCAAACAGCATTGGACCCTGGCGTAGAGGACACAGCTGGGTAGGTCAGAGTGCCAACTCTTCCTGGACTTTGTCTCAGGCTAAACCAAACCACAAGGAAAACTGGCAACACCTTTCCCAGAACTTAGAGTTCCAGCTGGGCAAACAGTTTCTCATTTTCCTCACACCATCAACTTACAAGAAGTAAAGTCATGTTGTAGAGTCCGAGAGTCCGAAACAACCCAAGTAGGCACAAGAGTCCACACAAAGCAAGATTGTTATTGAACTGGACATCAAAAACTAAGACCTAGGGACAACAGTACAGACTCGGAAGCTGACTGCATCCCTGAATGTTCATCAAGTATTTAAGCAGAAAAACTGCAAACATCTGTACCAAGTTACAGCTACATTTCTCACCAATCGGGATTCNGGGATAGGGGACTTTCCTAGGAACATTTCCTTGTGATACACTGTTTTTGTCCTCCTTGGTTTGTTTACTCAACTGTGACAGGGCAACTTGCCCACCATTCTTATCTCAACTTGCCAACCAGGATGTCAGTGGAAAGGTCTTGGGAACTTAGACTTTGTTTCACCCTACTTTTCAAGATGGAAGGCTTACTCAAAATGGCTTCAGTTTGGTTCCTTCTTACAGTCACGATAAAAGTGATATTTATAGTTGAAGTTTCTATCAACACTGTGCCTTTCCACTCTGGGGTGACTCCTTAGTGTAACTCCAGTATCTGTCTGTTGGTACAGGAATCTCTAATAGTNCATTTCCAAACTAGGAGTAATGCAGGCTCTCTAATACTACAGTTGGATCTTGCTGTCTTTGTTACATTTCCTGTAGCTATGCTGAAATACCCTGACAACAGCAACTTGAGGGAGAAAGGGGTTATTTTGGTTCACAGTTCCAGGTTGTAATCCATCATAGTGTAGAAGTCACAGAAACAGGACTTGGGGATGGCATCAAGAGTTTGAGGTAGCCACAGTGCACAGTGCACCCCCAGTTTCCACCCCCACGACGGTGTTGCCTGTGTGACAAATGCCTGTGGTCCAGTGGTCGCATAAGGACGGGGGGTTCATGCCTTACGAGGATAGGCCTCCGGCAGTTCCTTCACAGACAGCCCGAGTATATCACGTTCCTCGTGCACCTGGGTTCCGCGGATGGCTGGCAGGAGGATTAATCATTTTGAGTCTTCTGATCATTTCCCTTTTCTGTGCGTAACCAAGCAGCTGTATCTCTTAGAAGGCCACTGGATGCTCCTAAGATAATACTGATTTTGAAGAGAGTGTACTGNAAGCTCCACNGATGGTGCAGGCTATGTTCNAAGTTTTGGAGAAAGAGCACAAGGATCTAGGGGAAGTTATGGAAAGGTTGGAACAAGCTGAGCTCATGATAGATAAGCTCCCAGAAAGTCCAGAGGAGAACATTGGGTTTCTATGGGGGGAGAAAGAAGAAATAAAGTTCATGAAAAATATCTTAAAGGAGAGTATCAACTTGGGGGTTGAAAACTTTGGCAGTACATCAAGAAGGGAAATAGATGAGATAAACAAGAAGTGAAATAGATGAGATAAACAAAAAGAGGCTATAGGGTGAGAGACAATATCCTAAGAACTAGGGACAGCTGACGTGACCACATATGCTTAATTTTAGCATGCTTATTTTGTAACTTTCGATTTGCCCCGAGGCAAGTTCCTTTTTTTTTACTGTATAAAACTTTAATTGATCTCAGTAAAAATTACAGCAGTTGCACAGCATTCTGGTGTCTGTGTCTGTCTGTCATCGCCGACTCCCAGCTTTCCTGAGGACCTTCACCCCGTTCTCCCTCGGTCTGCAACCCTCTCCCTGGGCCAGTCCACACAAACAGTCAAGGAGCAGAGACAGATGAATGCTTCTGATAGCTCACTTTAACCTTTCAATAGTGTTACAACGTGTCCGTTGTGCACCACGAGGAAGGAGAGAGAGAACGCCTATGGGCTCGTGAAACAGTGAAATCTTTGATAAATCACCACAGAATAAGTGGAATCGCTGATCAGTCAGGGCTGCCTTGATTCTCCTGGCAGCCCCGAGGATGGGTAGAAGCCGGGTTTACAAGCACAAAAACCATAGACACCTGTGCCAGGTCACAGTTACAATTTTCTACCAATCAGGAGTCAAAGATTAGGGGCCTTCCTTGTGTGTTCCATCATTGTCAACCACATAGAATGTAAGTTTTTCAGTCCAACCAATCAGATTCATTTGTTCTTATTGTTGTTAGGAACAGCCATAATGTTTTAAAGAACTAAAGGCTATTTCTATTATTTAAGGAGAAGGTTGGTCAGCTATTGGTTCCCAGCTCCTCAGGACTTGGGAACTTGACTTTTGCTTCACCCTACAGGTAAAATGGAGTCTGAAGTCAGAATGGCAAGTAGTTAGGACAAGATGCTTTTGCCTGTTCCCAATAATAATCAATTACAGCCTATGGAATGGTGCCACCCACAATGGGCACGTCTTCCTACCTCCATTTACCTAATCAAGATAACCCCCACAGATACACCCAAGGCCCATGTCCAGGGTGATTTTCAATCTTATCACATTGATAACTGAGATTAAGCACCACAGGTGGAAAGTAGAGGCAGTTTCTTCTGCCTTTCTTCTACCCCTTCTGGATGCCATGCGCATCTGCATGCATGTGCACGTACACACACACACACACACACACACACACACACACACACACACACATACACATAGTCAAAAATAAAATCTGTTCCTAAAAGTCTCTTCACAAGAAAGGTCTAGAACTGGATGAATTCACTGCTAAATATTACCAATTTTTGTTGTTGCTGTTGTTTGAGGTCCATTTTATGGGGAAGGGTTAGGGTTGGTAGAAAACAGTTGTCGAGATCATTGGCTGTTAGCACCTGTAAAGAAAAATGGAGACTCAGGGCTCAAGGCTGCTCAGGGGGTAGGTAAGTGTGAGAATACATCCCGTGGAAGGGGGTGTCATCAAGGTATGGGGAAGACAGATTTTTGTAAGACAAAAGGGCAGTCATATATCACAGGTGCAGGAGTCTAGCAAGGCAAAGAGGTGGGGGTACATAATGAGGTCACAGGTTCGGCGTAGGTTGAAAGACATAAGGTTTGCAGGACACAATAGGCTTAGGAAACAGAAACTTATTCTTGTAAGGTATGGAGACTTTACTAACAATGTGTAACAGTGTGGCTCCCTAACAACAGTGTGGCCTCCTGTTTGGTTCCACAAAAGAAAAAAAGTGAAATTATAAAATGTGTTGTAGGAAAATGAGCCAATCTTGAAATTATATTAAATGAGATACCCAGACTCAGAAAGACAAGCACATGTTATCTTTCATATCTGAATCCTAGCTTCCTCCTTCTATTTTATACACACACACACACACACACACCTAGAGTCAGCATATGACAGAAGACATGCAGTATTCATCTTTCTAAATCTGGCTTATTCCATTTAACATAATGATCTCAAGTTTATCTGTTTCCCGACATGCCATGAATTTATTTTTCTTTGCAGCTGAAAATTCTACGGTATATACGTACCACATATTCTCTCTNCATTAGTTGAAACTTCCAAAACTGTTTTATGTGTATGGGTGTTTTTCTTATCCAGGAAAACATATGACTATGTCCCATGTGAATGGTGGAGACCAAAGATTCCAAGCTACCCCAAACATAATCACTAATCCAGTTGGGCTAACCAGTCACCCAAGAGATCACCCCTCAAGAAGGTAGATTTACCAGTGTTGTGCTAGTGAGATGGGGTAAATAATTAACCCTATGATGAGATAATGTACTTTTTACTGCCCAGAAACTCTACCTTCCATGTGGTCACTATAGACAGACCAACCGTGAGGTCCTGTGAGGTCTGTCTGTAACCATTTTCCTTCTTTTTAACTCTTTTCTCCCTCTCCCTTTTCTATACTGACCTGAGTGAGTCTGGGCATGCTCTCCCCAACACCTTGGGATTCCTTATTCTTTCTCTGAAGCATCCTTCCCCTCTGGCCATGNCTCCTTCTCCTTTTTCTATACTGACCTGAGTGAGTCTGGGCATGCTCTCCCCAACACCTTGGGATTCCTTATTCTTTCTCTGAAGCATCCTTCCCCTCTGGCCATGGGGTTAACTTCCTTTGATAAACATGTAGGCTTAGCTCAGATAGCCTGGCTTTCTCCGTCTCCTCCACCTCTCCCACCGCCTAAGATGTTGATGTTTCCAGCTTACTTGTCCTGCAGTTTCCCTTTTAAGCTCTAATAAAATTGCCTTCAAGCTTTCTTTTGAGTCCGTTCTTAAATTCTTTTACTAATGAAACTAAGAACTCCAAGAAGGGACACCAAGTTCCCTGGTTGTTGGAATTCCTGGCTGCTTCCCCAGCTACATGACCGCGCATGCTCTGGCAAGACGCTTAGTCATTCCAGGGCCTCATGTCCTACTTAATCCATGCACTGCTTGATCGCGTAATTTGCGCGCAGTGTGATCACGCAACCTATGTGCATGCGTGGCATAGCTATGTAAGCCCATATGTGCCTGTGCAAGGGGAGCCTATAAAAAATGGGTCATGTACCTCCCCCCTCTCTCTCCTTGAACGATTATTCCCATAGGCCTAAGCACTCCCTTCTGTTCCTTCTCTTAATAAACTCTTATAGTGGGTTTTGTTGTACCTTGTGACTTTTCTCAAATAGTAAACAGTTTGCTTAATGAATAACACAGCGCCACTTAATAACTAACACTGGTAACATCACCCATCCAGAAAGCATTGCCATAAAGAAGGAAAAAAAAGAAAATTATTTATTATGAGTATCTACTAAGACAAAACCATATTTATGATAAGCAATCTGCTAAACAGATTTTGAAAAAAGAATGAAAGCTCACCTTTTAATGTTATCAGCCAAACACCAGTCATACACTTTCTAAGATAAATGAAAATTAGTCCTCAAGTAAAAAGATTTGAACACACTTTTTGACACCACACAGCTCTTCCCATATCCACTTGGTAATTGGGGTGACCATCTAAATTGCCTTTAATCCGAAGGAATAATACATTTTTCTCATCTCTGGAGTCGATGTGAGCCAAAATCAGGCTTCTTCCCTCCTAGGGAATTTGGGAGATAAGAATACAGCCTTCTTTGACAATTGCATTTCAAAGCGATGGCTCCTAGCTTTTTGTGAAATCATTCCCCGGGGGTAAAACTGACCAGAGATTTTCAACAAGCTTTAGAAAAGGTTTTTATTCATCTCCAAAGGATATGCAGAGAATGAGCACTGACAGGTGTTTAAAAATGGAAATGAAGAAAATCTCACCCTTCCTTTGCATCTTAGAGAACCAAATTTTTTATTTGCACTTACTGTATGCAGCCATAGAATACACAGGTGTGTGACTGTGTGAACATGGTCCTGTCATAGACATAGAACTTGAATTTTATTAAAATTTTTAAATCTTATTTGTGTGTGTGTGAGAGAGAGAGAGAGAGAAAGAGAGAGAGAGAGAGCGGTATGAAGGTCAGAGGACAACTTTTGAGATCAAGCTGTCAGGCTCACTCAGCAAGTGCTTTTACCCACTGAACCATCTAACAGGACCAAATTTCATGTAATTTTGAAATGTCATAAAGTATTAGTGTCCTTTTGATTGCCAACAAAGCACTACAAATTTTAAAAGTCATTCTTATTTTGCAAGTCAGCACAGAAAGAAAAAAATGTACCATGGCTGAAGAGATGGCTCAACTCTTAAGAGCACTGAAGGCTCTTTCAGAGGACCTGGGTTCAATTCCCAGCACCCAAATGATGGCTCATAGTTATCTATAACTCCAGTCTCAGGGGATCTGATGCCTTCTTCTGAACTTCTAGAGTACCAGGCACTCACATAGAGCACAGACATATATGCAGGGAAGATACCCACATATATAAAATAAAATAAAATAAAATAAAATAAAATAAAATAAAATAAAATAAAATAAAAATCCAGTGTACTGGATTTGATGCCCTTGGCCTCTTTTCTGACTAGCGGCGCAGGCTTTCTCTATGTCCATGCCTAAAAATGATGAGTCATTGATTTTACCACTGCCTTGGTGACCAGCAGTCAGCTGCAGTCCATCTTAGTTTTGTCAGTATTTCCATCAGACAACACATTCAATCCTCTAGATTCATTTCCCAGGGGTACTATAACAAAGCCAATAAATTGGATAACTCAAAACAATAGATATTGATTTTTCCATTGTCCTGGAGTCTGGAATTCCAAACTAAGATGCTAGTAGGATTGGTTCCTGCAGGAAACCCAAGGAAGAAAACTCCCCTGCCTCTTGTTTCCCTCAGTCCTTGGCATTTGTTGGCTGGTAGTTTATCACTCCAGTCTCTGCCTCCTTCATCACAAGCTGATTTGCTTCCCAGTGTCTGCACAAATCTCCCTGTGCATAGATTTCCTGTTTCTTAAGGACCCTGGTCCTTGGGTTAGGGCTCAACTAAATCCAGTATAAGCCCATCTTAACTTTGTTCCAGTGACAAAGCACTTGTGTGTGTTCCTATGTGGTGTCTTAGTCAGGTTTTCTATTTCTGCATGGCCAAAAGCAACTTGGAGAAGAACAGGTTTATTTCATCTTGCACTTGCAGGTAACAGCCCATCGCTGAAAGAAGTCAGGGCAGGAACCTGGGGGTGGGAACTGAAGCAGAGGCCATGGAGGAGTGCTGTTCACTGGCTTGCTTCTCCTGGATTGCAAACCTGGTTCTTACACAACTCAGAACAATCTGCCCACGGATGGCACTGACCACAGTGAACTGGACCCTCCCACATTAATCATTAATCAATAAGATATCCCACAGGCCAATCTGGTGGGGACATTTTCTTAATTGACCTTATGTCAAGGTGACAAAAACCTTACCGGGACATATGGCATATGTACAAGTATATATGTGTGCGCTCAGTCGGTAAGCTCCGAGTAGAAGCCAGAGGACGACATCAGATGTCTTCCTCTATTGCTCTGCATCTTGCTTTCTTGAGAGAGGGGCTCTCATCATTTGAAGCTCACGTGTTTGAGCTAGGCTGGCTAACCGGGAGCTCCAGAGACCTGCCTGTGTCTACCCTTCCCCCAGCCCCGGTTCTGGGATTGCAGGCACATGTGGCCATTTCTAGCTTTTATGTAGATGCTGGGATTTGAAATCAGGTCCTCTGGCTTGTACAGCAAGCTCTTATTCACTGAACCATCTCCCCAGATCCCATATACTGGCAGAATTCATATGCCCAAATAAAATCATATTCACCAGCATGGGACTCAGAACTTCAACACACTGTTTTGGAAGATATAATTTGTCTCATGCTAGAAACATTAACAAACACACTTCTCTCTTTCTACAGTGTCTGAATTTACTGACTAACAAGTTCATAAGGGTTGGTAGTTTTATTGGTTGCAATTTCCCAGAGACCCCTGCTTTCCTTGAGAGCTCTGGCTGAGGCCAACATAGGTTCTTTTATTTTAATCTTAATGACTTAATATTGGTGCTCAGATTATACCGTATATATCACACAGTAAATGTATCTATCATCTATCTATTGGCACAGCCATATCCACTAGAAACGGCAAGAGTCATAAAGCCAGGATAGTGGTTTGACACAGTTCCCACAGAGCTGAGCGGAATGCTACAATCACTGTCATCCTGTCTCTCACTTCCGGTTTTGGTCTCTGCATGTTGCATGCTTGGGGGGCTTTCTACATTACAATTCATTTAAAATCTTTTCCTAAGAAAATTATGTCTGAGTCTCTTGAGGAAAGTCCTGAACTCATTACCCCATCAGAGCTGTCCTAGCAGCTTGAGGTATCCAGGATACCTTGTCCTCCAGGGCTGAGCTGTCTCATTGCAGCTCCAGCTGTAGAGCTGTCCTAGCAGCTCAAGGTGTCGCCAGACTCCTCAACCTACTTCTATCCACAATAGTCCTGTTTCTCAGGTCTCTTTCTGGCTGATGGCTAGGACCCTGAGGTTTCTTCCTACTCACTAACTAGGAAGCAGCTCTGGGCTGGACCATTCCCTGGGGGTGGGCTGAGCTTTGGCCATCACTTGCATCTGTTTTACAATTCTGTTTCTTTTCTTTCTAACTCCAGTTTCAGACAGGCATAGTGGCACAGGCTTTAAACTCCAGCTTTCCAGAGCCGGAGACAGATGTCTGCGATTTCTAGGCTAGCCTGATCTACATAGAGAGCTCCAGGCCAGTGAGGGCTACACAGTGAGAACCTGTCTAAATATACGTCTTCTTTTTTCAATAAAGTTCAGATAACTAAATGGAAACACTGTCATCAGTTGACATGCTAAGTTTGGAAGAGCAATAAGTAACTATTTCTTTAAGGCAGTTCAGGGGTCTAGGAAGAAAATTTCATTATAACAGCATTACAATTTTTTAAAAATCTAGTATTTAACAACTTTACAGAAAAATTTATGAGTCTGTTGTTCTCAAACTATTTTGAAAATTCCTCCATCTGCTTTCCTCTCTGTGACCCATGCGTATTCATAGTTCTTTTAAAGTACAGTCAGAGTGCGTGTTCAGCCTGGTAGTCTCCCTTTTTTGTGTAACATTATTTAACCAAATATTGTCTATTTCTCATATCATTTTCATATTGATCATTTTAGCATGTCACTGGAGTATATCATTTTAATATGCCGCAGTTACCCTCTGTGATCTGTACTGTCAGAAGAATCTTAGCTTTCTTCCAGCATTTTACTATCATAAAATAAACATTTTATGTGTCATTTTTTTTGTTTTTTATTAAACAGTTTTTCCTCAGGAGAAGTTCTATCCCTTGGTCAGGGGTTAGGTATATTTATGATTCTTTCAATAAAGTACTGTTTTGCCCTTCAGAAAAACTGGATCAATTTACATTGCTTTCATTAATGCATGAGCATATCTCCTCTCCCAAAGCCTTGCAGGCATGGATTTTCATAACTTTCAGAAAGTTTTTCTGATTCTTTTTTAGGTATAAAATGAAACTTCACAGTAGGTTTAGTTTGCAGTTGTTTCACTGACAAGATTGGCTGCATATTTTTAAAGCCACGGGGGTGCTTTTTCAGTGAACTACCTTCCCACCATTTGTTTAATGTACAACTGGGGGCTCAGTGGATAAAGACACTTGCTGCCAAGACTGATTGATCTGAGTTCGATCCCCAGAATCTACCTGCTGGAAGAAGAGAACTAACTCCAGAAAGTTGTCCTCTGGCCTCTACATATATGTTATGACATGAGAGACACACACACACAATAAATAAATGTAAAAAAAGTACATACTTGTGTTTTTAATAGCTTCTATATAGTCTTTATGTATTTTAGTTATTCAATTTTTGTCTCTGTGGAAACATTTTCTCTGCCTTCTGAATTTTTAAGTTTTAGCTCATTCTACCAAAGCTGAAATTATCTAAATAATAACAATTTTAATCTTAAAGATTTATTTTATCATTTTAATTATGTTTATGTGTGTGCACCTATGTGCAAGTGTGTGCACATGAGTGCAGGTGTCCTCAGAGGCTAAGGCCTTAGATTCCCTGGAGCTGGAGTTACAGATAGTTGTGAACTGGTTGATTTGGGTCCTGAGAACTAAATTCAGATCTGTAAGAGTTACATAAGTGCTGAAACACTGAACCATGTCTCCAGCCCCAAAACTATCTTAAAAAAGATGAAGTCTACTTATTTTATTTTATACACGTGTGGTATGCCCGCGTATATACGCACATGTGTGCAGGAGCCTGAAAAAGTCAGAAGAAGGTTTTGGATTCCCTGGAACTGGAGTTACAGGCAGTTGTGAGCTGCCATGTGGGTGCTGGGAATTGAACCCCAGTTCTCTGCAACAGTAAGGAAGTGCTGCTCCTAATCACTGAGTCATCTCCCCAGCCTCCCAAAACTGTCTTGTAAATTTTTCTTTCTATTGCTAGTCAAAAGGTGATTTCCCTGTCTGTTAGTCTTTCCTCTGTGGGTACATATCTTTGTTTTTATTTTTAAGATATTTAATTCTTAATCTACCTGGAATTTATTTTGCAGAGAATGGTGGAGGGTGTGGATTTTTAATGTATTGTTAATAGTCCTACATATTTATACAACTCCAAATTCACTTCATAATCCCCTTGGAATCTAGAATATTCTTTTAATACTCTTGTGCTGTGGGATGGTCTTTCTATATACTATGAATATACGTTGCTACCATTGGTTAATAAAGAAGCTGTTTTGACTGATAGCAAGACAGGAGACAGCCAGGTGGGAAATCCAANAGACATACAGGGAGAAGAAAGGGCTTTGAGCTGCTACCTGAGAAACAGGTGGCAGTACATAGATTAATAAAAATGGGTTCATTTAAGATGAATGAGCTAGTTAGTAATAAGCCTGGGCCATAGACCAAACAGTTTGTAATTAATATAAGCCTCTGTGTGTTTATTTGGGACCAAACGGCTACGGAACATAGGAAAACTGGCTACATTTAGTGCCAACTCGATGCACATACATCCACATAGAGCCTATAAAAGCTTAAAGAAAAATAAGAGGGCTTCTAGACCCACAAAAACGGGAATCAAGCACAGTTTCTTGGTAACCACAATTTTTCAGATAGGCTCTCTTTGCTGGAGGCTAACAGATGCATGGCTCCTTTAAGACACAGCTTCCTGGTTTGTGCTGATGGCAAGGAGGCTCTTTCCAAAGGTCCTGCTACTGAGCACTTGAATGGGGTTGTGGGCAGCGTGCTGCAAGCTGCTTGGTGACAGTGTGAACCTGCTACTTCCCACAGCTGGAGTGGTGAGCATGGCTCCCAGAGCTGGAAATGAATGTACCTCTNCCATGATGGAAGGCAGAGCCACTGTCTTGGTCCTAGCCACACTGCAGTTTAAAGCAATGGTCAGAAAATGATTACAGATACACAATAAAACAGATTCAGATGGGAAAAAAAAAAAAACTCTAAATGGGTTACAATATGTTTAAAAATATACATAGGCTTGGGAGAGAAAAAGAATATAGTCCTTAAAAAGGAAATAGAATAATAAAAAATGACACATAAAGATGGAAAATACACAGAGAGTATTGATACTGTATATTATCATGTTGTCTTTGGGTTTGTTTGTTTGATTGATTTTTCAAGACAGGGTTTCTCTGTGTAGCTTTGGAGTCCTGGAACTCACTCTGTAGACCAGGGTAGCCTCGAACTCACAGAGATCCACCTGCCTCTGCCTCCCGAGTGCTGGGATTAAAGGCATGTGCCACCAACGCCTGGCTGGACTGCTTGACAATGTGTTGTATAAACTGGACATGCAGGACCNATAGGAAGGTGACCACTGAACTTTGCCAAATCAAGGCGAGATGGTTCTTCAGGTTCCTGCTTCACCGAAGAAACGGTCAGACATCCTACAGGACACAGAGAAAATTGACTGATGAACTTTGCCAATAGGCAGAACAGTCCTTCAAATTTCCTGCCTCACTGAAAGCTATGCCAAAGACACTAGGCCTGCAGGCTGAAGATAGATGCCCCAACATTACAGAGGAACTTTGGGTGACTGTCTAGGCAGCTAGCTGTCTCTGTCATTTCTAGAATTTTGGAAGTTGCTTGCAATGTACTTCCTGTTTACTCAGGTAATATTATATCCTTCTGGGGTCTTTGATGGAGTTGAAGACTGGATAGTTATAGTTTTCCTTAGTCATGATAAAAGATAAATTAGATATAAAACTTTAGACACAAAACCAGGATAGGTGATAGAATATTTTCTTTAATTTTGCCGAATACAAATAGACTAGATATTGTAATTCTTACTTGATAACTTTTGTTACATGTAATTTTACAATGTTAAAATGAAAACCTTCGTTTTTGATTAGACAGAAAGGGAAAAGTGATGTGNGATGCTCTTTCTGCACACTGTGAATATATGTTGCTACCATTGGTTAATAAAGAATCTGCTTAGACCTATGGCAAGACAGGAGACAGCCANGTGGGAAATCCAAGAGAAATACAGGAATAAGAAAGGTGGGGTCAGAGGAAACACTGTGAGCCCCCACCACCTAAGAATGTAATGAAACTCAGGTAAAGCCACGAGACACTCTTGCCCATTTATTTTCCCTTATAAAAATGAAAATCACATCAATTCCGTGAAGTATTTCATTCTCAACTCCATAGTAAGTTATGCTGAGTTGAGGGGAGGGGAGGATCATGGTCCTGGCAAAGCTCAGTTTACATTGATTTCGGTGTCTCTGTGGGAATTTTGGCAAAAATACTGCACATTCTCCATGTTACCCTCCCCCACAAGAGTCCAGAATTCTGTCCCTTGCCTCTCAGGATTTCTGAGAATTCTGCTCTGCTCTCTGTGGCTGCCTGGAGTTAGACTCCATCCTTGTTCATCTCCAGAATTTCATCGATGTCAGCCCGGACTTTGCAGATCTTCCCCAACAGCCCTATGCAGCAAGCTTTGGGGCGAGGAGGGGATGGGGGAGGGGCAGGAGGGAGGGGCATGACACTGCCTGGGATGAGTCAGCAAAGTCGTTAGAGTCAGTTCCAAGCTTCTCAGGAGTCTCCAAGCTTCTCCAGAGCTGGATTCTTGCTCTTCTGACTCTTGGTGACTCAGCTGCTCTCCTCTTCCTCAAAAATTCATGCTTCTCTATTCTGTTTACTTTTGTTGGTAACTGTAGGTGAGGGTGCTGCCTGGCCATAGCTAATCCACTCCACTGAGAAACAGTGTTTCATTCTTGAATGTTTTCATTTACCTTCTTTAAAAGAATTATTTTCATTTCTATATATGCAGTTGTTTTCCCTGCATGGGTGTCTGTCCACCTGACACATGCCCAAGGAGACCAGAAGAGGGCATCCGGTCCATTGGGACTGGAGTTACAGACAGTAATGAGCAGAGATGTGGGTGCTGGGACTTGAACCCCAGTCTTCAGGAAGGACAGCCAGTGTTTTTAAGCACTGAGCCATCTTACCAGCCCCTTCATTTACCTTCCTATATTTTCATTCTGAAAGTTCTTATTTCTGTATGACACATTTCTCAGACAAAGCTTCCCTGAGCTCTAAGACCCAGTTAAACACACAGCACCCTCTGCTTCTCCTTTAAGACTGGTGTTTTATTCCATTATGTGCCCTGACTAACGCCTTTCTCCCATGGTAGACAATGAGGTCCCTAGGAAAGGATTCTTATCCTGTTCACTCGCCACATCCTTAGTGCTGGATGCAGCGTCATGCTTATGGCTATAGTGCTTGAATGAATGAATGAATGAGTGAATGATATTCAGATCATTTAAAAGTTGTTTGGTTTTTAATTTTCCTCATGAGTTTTAGATTGTGTCTGCTCGGGCAGGTGAGATGCCTCAGTGGGTAAAGGTGCTTGCTGCCGAGCCTGACACCCCGAGCTCACCCTAAGCTCTGCCAATTGTCCTCCAGTCCCCTCATATTTGCGTGGCACCTGCTCACACAATACAAATGATAAACAAACAAACAAACAAACAAATAAATGTAATAGAACTTCCTGTGTCTTGTATTTTATTCCCTTGCCTTTGTTTTTTATAAATTTAACCTGTTTTCATCATTTCCTTTCCTCTCCATATTTAGTGACCACTAAATATCAATTTTATCACTTTTTTATTTAAAAATATACTCCCATTTCACTGGTATGCTTT
The DNA here is from genome assembly GCA_001675575.1 of Neotoma lepida. NCBI lineage: Eukaryota > Metazoa > Chordata > Mammalia > Rodentia > Cricetidae > Neotoma > Neotoma lepida. The sequence continues at coordinate 391,397 of LZPO01017298.1, read as the reverse complement.
ACTTAACTCTTACCTCTCGGTCCTGCCTCTGTCTTTCTGTGTCTCTCATCAGGGCGTGCTTGGCTTGCAGCAGTACTGCCCTGAATCAGGATCGACACTACCACCTAGCTGCCCAAGAGAAGTAGGGCAGTGAGAAAGCTGAGAGTGAAAACTCAGCTTTTAAAATATATATGTCTAACTTTATGTTTTCAAATGCAATTTGCAGGGGGTGCTTTTATAGACACAGCACAGCTCTCACCGCAAAGAGAATGGGACAGTTTATTCTGGAGCTAAATGTGAGTGACTGTGGTGCAGAAACACAGATTTAGATTCCTCCAAATACTATGTTCCAATGTGGTAACAGTTTATGAAGTTTTTAGGGTTATAGGAAAAAGAAAATTCATAAATCAAGAGGCCTTAAAAATACGTTGGTAGCTCCCGGTCCAGGAGAATGTCGCCCTCTTCTGGCTTTTGGGAGCAAGAACATGCATGTGATGCACAGATACACAGCAAACAAAATACCCACACACATAAACATCAACAACAACAAAAAAATCTAAAAAAGATATGGGCTGGAGAGATGGCTCAGTGGTTAAGAGTATGGGCTGCTCTTCCAGAGGACCTGAGTTCAGTTAGCAGCACCCACCTAGCAGATTATAACCAGTTCACAACTTCCTGTAACTTCCATCTGCTCAGAGATCTGCACAAAGAAACCAGAGTTGGGCATCTCTGGTCTAGGGCATACCTCATGGAATCAGCTAAGTTTGGTTGGTCCCTTTGCTTCACACAGCCCACACTGCCATTGGACTGGATTCAGTCCTGCATCTCAGCTCAGCCTTGAATCACCTCTTCATGCCACCAACCACTGTGTGACTGGCTTTGTTAATACCTTATCGAACTACAGTGGTTCTCTCTGCAGGTCATAAACTCTCTGCTTCCACCTGTGGTAAGGCTTCTTGGAAACGTAACTTCTTTAATCACTCCATAGCCATTCTGTAAACTATACATAATTATGTCAGGTGTGATCTGAGTTAGTATTAGAAGTTAAGATAGTCACGAAAGAACCTGGGACTGCAGACAGCCATGCCATGAAATAAAATCAGGATTACCTGCTAAATGACAGCCAATGAAACTGATACAGATTGTGGATTTATTGTTATTCAATAAATTCTGACAATGTGGAAAGACAGAGATATATCTGTTTCTGACATACCACATCCATGATGATAGTAGTTAATTCCCAGAATCTTGAGACATAACAATAACGAGTAATGAGTAATTGTTATCTTCCTTCCTTCTTTCCTTCTTTCCTTCCTTCCTTCCTTCCCTCCTCCTTCTCCTCCTCCTCCTCTCTCTCTCTCTCTCTCTCTCTCTCAAGGCAGGGTCTTCAGGGTCTTGCTTTATAGGGCTGGCTGTCCTGGAACTCATTGTGTAGACCAGGCTATCCTGGAACTCATAGAGATCCACCTGCCTCTGCCTCCCTAATGCTGGTATTAAAGGAGTGCGCCATCACACCTGGCTCATTATTGTCATTTTATGTCACTAAATTGGAGCAGCTGCTAAAAAGAGAAAGTTAGCTAAAATAACTACATTAAAAAATTTAAATATTAGGTCATTGCTTGGTATAAAACTAGAGCCGTTCTTATTGAAGTTTATGTCAATGCATTTGTCACTGGCAGACGACTAGATTTAAGAAAACAGTTGATAAGTAGGATGGAGAATTAATTTACTTTGAGGCCTGACTCAGGGAGGCAGAAAAGATTTCCCAAAAATCTTCTGTGGGGGAAAGATGTTATAATGTAGTTTCTGGCTGTGGACAGTTACAGTGTCCAAATGCCATGAACCTGAGTCTGCAAAGGTGTTGTTGATTCCTTGAAGAAGGAACAGGCAGTTGGGCGGTGAGAGACACATAGCTTGAGCAGTTGGTACCTATTCCAAGTCACTGACTTGCCCTCAACGCATGTAATTAAAAGACACTTGAAAATGTCAGCCCCGGTTATAGTTACTGCAGGTTAGCTTCCCTGAGGCCCAGACTCTAGCAGGAAATGCAGTGTGCAGGACGTTTATCAGGAAGTGACCTTGAGGTGGATACCAGTGAAAAGGAGACATAGACGTTGAATTAGGTAACAAAGCCATTGCAGTGCTGGCCCAAGAGCAGCCTCCTTTGATCCCTAGGGAGTGCACAGGCAAAAAAAGGCTCCCCAGAGTTGTACAAGACAGACTGAGACTTTATGTTACTTTCTTTTTCATTTCATTTGTTTATTTGTTGAGACAAGGTCTCACTGTGTAGCCCAGGCTGGCTACGCACTGACAACCTTCCTGCCTTAGCCTCCTGTATGCTGAGGTTTCAGTCCTGTAACCACCATGCCAGTGAGGCTGAGCCTCTGTGATCTCCCAGAATCTGTCACTGGACAGGGCTGGCCCAGGAAGGGCATGACCTTGGACAAAGTGGTTGTTCATCTGAGGCAATCCCTGGCTGAGCAGAATTACTTCCTGCAGTTGAGGCCAGACATCCTCCAATAAAGGGCCTGTGCGTGGTGCCTCCATCACCGAGCTAAGTGCTTCAAAAGAAATGAAAACTTGCGGCTGATTACAGCACATCCATTTGGTTCCTGAGGGATGCCTTTTACTCTTCCGATGACAATGACAATGACCAGTCTCAAGAGCTAGGAGAAAAGGGATTCAATAAAATGACAGACTGCCCGGAGTTTTAGGGAGGGTTCCCACCCCCCAGATGTTTGTAATGCCGTACGGTGATTGTGGATGTATAACTTAATTGTTACCATCAGCAGATGATAGAATATCAGCATTAAAAATCCATTTAGAAACTTGCTTTTTCCTTTCTTCCTTTGTTTTAAACTGAAAGGTTTTGTTTTATACGATATACTGATCATGTTTTTTTTCCCATCTCTCAACTCCTCCAAGATCCTCCCCACCTACCCAACTTTATGTTCTCTCTCACTCTCAAAAGCAAAAATCAAGACAAACAAAAAAAAATCAAAACAAACAAAAAAAATCAAGTAAGACAAAACAAAAAACAAAACTTCTTTCAAAGCAGTTAAAAGCAGCTGGGATGTTTTTAAATTTGATCTTGTGAGTATGTGAAAAATGCTTGATTTAAAAGATTTGCTGTATTACTTTTTGGTAAGCACTTTAATAACTTGCCTTAAACTAGACTGATAGAAAAAATTCAACACAGAAAAGCTATATTTATTTTATTTCATATGCATGAATGCTGTCTCTTATACACATCTAGATGTGTATAAGAGACAGGTGTGTGTGTGTGTGTGTGTATTAGTCAGAGGACAACATTCAGGAGTCAGTTATCTCCTTCCACCACGGTACTGAACTCAGGTTGTCAGGCATGATGACTTAACTGGCTGAGCTCTCTCCTCCACCCTGTTTCATTTTTTAATTTCATAAGCCAATTTAAATTCTTGATGAGTAGGCCTCAGTGGTGCCATGTGCCGTTAAATCCAGTACTCAGGAGGCAGAGGCCAGTTGATCTCTGAGTTTGAGGCTAGCCTAGTCTACATAGCGCTTCAGACTAGCTAGAGCTACATAGAGAGAGCCTGTCTAAAAAGCAAATAAATAAGTAAAATAAAATAAATTTTTAGTGAAGGCAGAGTGTGCTTGAATCCATTTAATCTTCCTTTTATTTCCACTAATAATGACTTTTCTGCCGTTCATATATTTAAAGAAACAATTACCTACAAAGCCAAAGAGAAAAACAGTTAACTTATAGACCCCCAGATTGTACAGCAAGCACGTAACAGCCTTCAGTTGTCTGGAATCCTCTCCCCTTCTTCTATTAAAAGCATCCTAAATTTTCTTTGGGAACAACTCAATGAAAACTGAGCTAATGATCACCCCTAGCTAAGCACTTAACACTTAACCCTCAGTGTATTGGGAGTTTATACCTGGTTGTAACAACCACCTAGACTTTTCCAATCAGAAGGACTCCTGGGGCTTTTCTGAACACCTTGTTCCATGTATCCCATTATTGATGAGTAATATATATTATCACTGAATAGTCTTGCCTGAAATGGGCCAGAAGCTGATAGCAGCTGTCATCCATCATGTTAAGCTCAAAGGAAAAAGAAAACACCACTGAACAATCAAGAAAATCGGGGTCTAGACCAGTGGTTCTCAACCTTCCCAAGGCTGCGACCCTTTAACACATTTCCTCATGTTGTGGTGACCCTCAACCATAAAATTATTTCATTGCTACTTCATAACTGTAATTTTATGAATCATAATATAAATATCTGCCTTTTCTGATGGTCATAGGAGACCCCTGTGAAAGGGTCGTTTGACCCCCAAAGGAGTCACAACCCATAGGTTGAGAACCGCTTATCTAGATAATGTCATTTTATCACCTGGATCCAGCTACACCTGAAGNAGGAAATGCCTGGACTGGATAGAAATATGAGACAATAAATTCCAGTTTTTGCATAAATTAGTATAATTTGTATTTTATATTATTGCAAAAACCTTAACAAATAAAATTATTGTTTTCATTGTGGTTAATTGTATATACACAGCTTTTATGTGTACTGTATGTTGTGACCCATTGGGAAGAGTAGCTGTCAGATGACTGTGGGAAATGAAGCCACCACCACCAAGCAGAGATGCTGAGTAAGGGAGTCTGCTGCTGAGCCCAACACCTCTTCACTAGAAAGGCTCAAGGTGCTTCACAGCCAAGTGCTCCAAAACGTGAAAACAGTGACTGACAGACAGGCTGCATCTCTGTCCTTACAGTAGAGACACAGAAGCTACCAAACAGAGGAAGGGAGGGTCATGGGTGAACACCGATGCTTAGACATCCGGTGCAATTGTTTGTACTCTTAATAAAGTTTGCCTGAAGATCAGAGAGCAAAGACAGCCAACAGATTAAACATAGAGGGCAGGCAGTGGTGGCACACACCTTTAATCCTAGTGCTCGGGAGGCAGAGGTAGAAATTTGTCTGGATTTCTGTAAGTTCAAGGCCACACTGGGCTACATGAGATTAATCCAGTCTAAAAGAGAAAGAGCCAGGCAGTGGTGGCACACACCTTTAATTCCAGCACTTGGGATCACACACCTTTAATCCCAGCACTAGGAAGGTTGAGATAGAAAGTGATGTGGCTGGGCAGAGAAAGGAATATAAGGTAGGAAGAGCAACCGTGAGCCAGCCCGAGCTCCAGGAGTCCAGTTGTGAGACAGGAAAAATTGTATGAGCAAGGGACATGGAGAACATGACTGGAAAATGTACTGAGATGTACTGAGTAGATTTCCAAACTAGTGGAAACGCGTGAACTATGGACCAACAGCAGTGGAGTCCCCATGGTGCTGGACTGGGCCCTCTGGATACTCGAGACAGGGGTTTAGCTTGAACTGTTTAGGGGGCCCCCAGGGGGTGGGATCGGGATCCATCCCTAGTGCAT
>LZPO01017298.1:355786-369938 GCA_001675575.1 Neotoma lepida | reverse complement strand
AAGGAAGGAAGGAAGGAAGGAAGGAAGGAAGGAAGGAAGGAAGGAAGGAAATAAGGAAGGAAGGGAGGGAGGGAGGGAGGGAGGGAGGGACTTAGATCTTGAGAGTACAAGGAATCCATGAATCCTTCCACAGTCCACAGTCTTCTGTTATTCAATCAGATTTGTGGATGTGTGGATGACACTGCCACCAGCAACGGTAGCCTTGATGAGAGGAGTCCAGCTATTCATCTACACTAATAGCAAGTGACAGGATTAATAAAGCTTAAGTCTCCTGCCTACTCAAGGACCCCTGTGGTGAGCTACCCAGGACACCTGCACTGAACACAGCAGCCTTGTAGTCCCAGGGTGGGACCTAGATTTCAGGTGTCCTTGAATATGGCCTACAGAAAACTGCTAGCTACCTCACTGTGAAGGGGAAGCCGCCTCTGTCCCTGCCCTTTCTGGGGTCCTTTCCAGCCTCACTGCCAGTCATCTTGGACAAGCCAGGCAGACAGTCCAGTCGGACACACAGGACCCACCCACCTACTCCCTCGATGCCCTGAGATACAAACTCAGAAGTCAAGATGTGTAATTTAGACTTCTCTCTCATTCGCTAGCTGGTCAAACCAAGCAAGCCTTTAATCTCAAACCTCATTCCTTCTTAAAATTATGCTTAATTTTTAAAGTTAGCATCTGAAGTAATGGGTTTCACTGTGGCATTTTCATATATATGTATCATTATACTTAGTTCTAACTCATCCCCTTTCCCACAGCTCTCCCCATCCCTCTGTCTTCCTCTTGCTGCTCCCCCAAGCACCCCCACTTCCTGTTTTCAGTCTCATATATTCAATTACCATTTTTCTCTTTTCTTTTTCTCCTCTGTCCCTTAAAGACTCTTCCCTCTCTTTTTTTCCCTCCTCTCTCCCTTAAGAACTCTTCCAGGGGCTGGAGAGATGGCTCAGTGGTTAAGAGCACTGGCTGCTCTTCCAGAGGTCCTGAGTTCAGTTCCCAGCACCCACAGCTGACAGGAACAGCATAAGAAAGCAAGGCCTTATTTGACTCCTGGTTTCAGAGGGATTTCAGTTCCTTGTAGTGAAAAGGTGTGGCAGATCTCACAGCAGCAGAAGCACATGGTGAAAACTCCTCTGCTGTGGTTGTCTTGGAAGCAGAGAACACAGAGAAGCAACAGGAGTGGGTATAACTGTCAAAGGCCTGCCTCCACAGGATGCGCTTCACAAATCTACAGGCAAAGTACTCATACACACAAAATGAAAAAATAAAAATAAAAAAAAAGTAAAAGATGTGGGGCTGGAGGGATGGCTCAGCGGTTAAGAGTACTTGTTATTCTTGCAGAATGCTGGGGTTCAAATCCCAGCACCCACATAGTGGCTCAGACTGTAACTCCAGTTCCTGGGTTTCTATGTCACTTCTGACTTCTCCTGGCACCAGACAGGCATGTGGTGCACATTCACACATGCAGGCAAAGCATTCAAACACGTAAAGTAATCTAAAAAAAAAAAAAGACGTAGGGAGCTACTTGGGATGTTAGTAGTTACTAGGAAAATTCAAGCTCGGGCTGGTCATAGTGCACAGTTTTAATCATAGAACTCGGGAGACAGAAGCAGGTGGATCTCTGTGAGTTTGAGGCCAGTTTAGCTTAGATAGCAAGTTCCAGACCAGCCAGGTGAGACCATAGTGAGACCCTGGGGAAAAAAAATCACACATACACATAAAGAAATGAAAAAGAAAATGCAACTTAGAATACACAAGGCCCTTGGTTTGACTCCAGAACTTCAAGGGGGAAAAAAAATTAAAATCATCATGAAGTGAGCCATGATGGCATCGGTCTGTAATCCCAATTTAGAAGTGGAGGCAGGGGGATTAAGAGTTTAAGCTCAGTTTCAGCTACATGCCAATGCCAGCCTGGGTGAAGAAATCCTGTCTTAAAAAGGAAGAAAGGGAAAAAAGCAAATAAAAACATGAGATATAAGTTTNTCTCAGAAAAATAATTAAAATTAAAAAGACAGGAAGCGCCTGGAGAGATGGCTCAGCAGTTGGTTAAGAACACTGGCTGCTCTTCCAGGGGACCTGGATTCAATTCTCAGCACCCACATGGCAGCTCACAACCATCAGTAACTTCAGTTTCAGGGGGCCCAATGCCCTCTTTCAGCCCCAGAGGACACTGCACTCATGTGGTGTTCAGACAGACCATGTAGGCAAACAGCACCAACAAAAAATCCCAAAATCCTATATGCATAAATAATAAGATTAAAAAAGAAAAAAAAAAGATCTGTATTGTCTTAGTTAGGGTTTCTATTGCTGTGAAGAGCCATCATTGTAGCAGAGCTCTTTCTCTGTCCCACCAGCCAGCTCCCAAATATGACACAGAGACTTCTATTAATTATGAAAACTTGGCATTATCTTATGCTTATCCCACTAGCTCTTATAACTTAATTTAACCTGTTTCTATTTGTCTACATTTTGCCTCGAAACTTTTTACCTTTCTTCCATTCTATATGTCCTGCTTTCCTGCTTCTTCTGTGTCTGTCTATCTGCCTGACCCCTGGCATCTCCCTCTCTCCCTGTCTTTATTGAGCCTAGATTCCTCCTCCTACTTACTCTCTCTGCCCAGAAGTCCTGCCTATACCTCCTGCCTAGCTATTGGCCATTTAGCTTTTTATTAGACCAATCAGATTTCTTAGGCAGGCAAGGTAAACAAATGCAGCATTTCTTTACATAGTTAAACTAATATTCCACAACACACCATGANCATGGTAACTCTTTAATTGGGTGGCTTATAGTTTCAGAGTTTAGTCCTTTACCATCATGGTTGGACATGACGGCATGCAGGCAGACATGGTGCTGGAGAGGGAGCTCAGAGTTCTACATCTTGCAGGCAACAGGAAGTGAATTGAGTGTCACACTTAGTGAAGCTTGAGCAAAGGAGACCTTGAAGTCCACTCTCACAGTGACACACTTTCTCTAACAAGGCCACACCTACTCCAACAAGGCCAAACATCCATTAGTGCCACTCCTTTTGAGGGTCATTTTCTTTTAAACCACCACAGGTATTAACAAGTGTTGCGGAAGTTAAGGAATAGGAACCCTCATTTGTTGCTGGTTGGACTATAAAATGATGCAACCATTTAGGAAAAGAGTTCTGCAGTTCCTCAAAAAGTCAGAATTAACACATGGCTCAGCAATTTCATTCTAGGTATTATACCCAAGAGACATGAGAACACATACCCACAAAAATATTATACATAAACGCTACAGGTTTAATGCTGTGTTCCTTCCTCTCAATTCAAATTCAAAACAGAATTCCTAGTGTGAGTATATCTNGGGAAGGGGCTTTTGGGATGTGGGGGTCTTTGCAACCACCACAGCCAACAGAGTGTCAATCTATGTGAGGCAAGGAGGAAGTCTGGTTTAACACGACTCAGTAGCCAGTGTTGGTTCAAACTTCGAGAGTCTGACACTGGGTTGTTTATTTCAGGAATATTTAAGTACAGCACAATTTGGAAAAAAGTTTCCTGGTGATAATTAACTCAATCTCATGTGTACAATAAAGCTTAAGACATGAGTACATCAAAACTCTTTGTAAAGTACATGTAACATCGTCCATAAAGGTAGGTTCTCTGGATTGACTATGTGTGGCATATTAAGAGTCTAGGGGAGGATCTGGTGTGGTCTTGGTCATGGTCATACAGATGATAGGGCAAAAGTCACCAGGCTATTAACCACATCTGCTCCCGGCTTCTGTGTGAAAAATAGGTTATACATCTCTCCCTTGAAGAGACAACACTGCGTGTTTAACATTCCTGGTTTCTCTAGTGTTTATCTGTGAGCACAAGGACCTACATGCCTCTGACATAGGGAGGTCATTGGTTTTGGATGAAGTCTGAAAAGTGGAGCTGCCATATATGATTAACACCCCTATAAGAAGTGCCCTGGCTGCCCTGCCCTGCCCTACCCTACCCTGCTCTGTCCTCCCTCCCTCCCCTCCCCTTCTCTGTGTAGGTTAAAGGCAAGAAGGGACTATCTGCAACCAGAAAAAGTGCTCTCACCAAGAANCCAATCTTGCTGGATCCTGTTGTCAGTCTCTAGACTGTGAGAAATAAATGCTTATTTGTAAGCCACTCCGTGTATGTTTGTTACAGCAGCTCTAGCTGACTGGAGAAATGTCCACAGAAGCTGTATTCACAGTATGCAGGAAATGGATATCCACACAATAGAACACTGTTTGGGTTGGGGGAACAATGAATTTATGATACATTCTGTCATGTGGATGACCTTGTAAAGTGCCAAGTAAACGAAACCAGATGCAAAAAAGCCACATATGATTCTTTTTATATAAAATAACCAAAATGCATCCAGCCATAAAGACAGAAGCTGTTTTTGTGGCCAGCAGGTTGTAGGAAGGGAGGACAGAGGGCAGCTGACAGTGCACCTGGAATTTCCTTGGAGATGATGCAACTTCTCAGAATATGTGAATANACTGGAAACCACTGAATTGCACACTTATAAAGGGTACGTTTTTAAAGTGTATAAATAAAGCTGATTCCAACAGCACAAATCAGGATGGCTCAGCAGGGAAGGGAACTTGCCACCAACTCGAGGATCTGAGTTGGATTCCTGAGACCCACATGGTGGAAGTAGAGAACCAGCTTCCACAAGTTGTTCTTAGATATGCGCACGTGTGCCAACTCAAACACAAAACATAAATAAAAATAATACAATTTTGAAATTGATAAACAACAAAAACCAGTAAGCGGGGCTAGAATTGTAGCTCAGTTGAGCACCAGGCCTGGTGCTGATGTCTGCACCCCTCAGCTACACAGCAAGTTCAAGTGCCAGCATCAACCCCATCTAAAAATAACAAAGATCTGGGCCACTGTCCCTGGGACCCACATGGTAGAGAAGAAACAACTCCTGTAAGGTGTCCTCTGACCTTCACACAGGAACATGTTCCTGTGCACACATATACACATGAGTAAAACAAAATGTAATTTAAGGCAAAAACAAAAACCCTAGTAAACAAATTTCTAGAAAGTNGGATATGAGACCATGTTAAGGAAACAATTTAATTTCAGTGGCTAAAATTATCTCCAATAAATACCTTCTGCTTTTGCATAAATGTTATAAATGCTCATGGTCTCTGAATTAAACTTAGAGATACAAGAAAGAAAACCTATTAATTCAATCATAGTTAAGATACCTACATGATGACGGGCTTGGTGTTGCTCGCCATTAATCCCAGCACTCTGAAGGTGGAGGCAGGTGGATCTCTGTGAATTTGAGGCCAGCGTGGTTCACATAGTGAGTTCCAGGACAGCCAGGGCTAGATAGAGAGACCTCGTCTCAACCACCNCCCCTCCCAAGCCCTCACNACAAATTATAAAATTTGATTGGTGAAGGCAAACTGTAAATACTTTTTAAAAAATAAGGGATGAAATAAGAGAAAGAAAACAATGGGGCTAGAGAGATTACTTAGCAGTTAAGAGAACTGGATGCTCTTCCAGAGGACCCAGGTTCGATTCCCAGCACCCACAAGGTATCTCCCAACCATCTGTAACTCCAGCTCCAAGGGATCCTCTTCTGCCTCTGAAGGCACCAGACACACATGTGCTGTGCAGACATACATGCACCCAAAACACCCATATACCTGAAAAGTAAACTAAATAATAATAATAATTTTGCAAAATGCACAGAACTATTCACTAAAAAAAAATATGGGTTAGGGTGCTGGAGAGATGAATCAATGTGTATTTGCTCTTGTGGGGTTCGGTTCCCAGTGTCTACATCCAGATGCTCACAACACCTGTAATTCCAGACCTTGGGGAAACAATGCCTCTGGTCTCCACAGGTACCTGCCCTTATACACACACACACACACACACACACACACACACACACACTGAAAATTTTTTATATATGAATTTTCAATATGTATTAGTAAGTTATATGTTAATTTAATTTAATTAATTTACTTATTTTGCATTCTGGAGGTTGAACCCATAGCCTTGTGCATGCTAGGTGTACACAATGTTACTAAACTACCTGTTTTAGTCACTGTTCTATTACTCTGATGAGACACCTTGACCAAGGCTACTTATAAAAGAAAGCATTTAATTGAGGGCTTGTTTACAGTTTCAGAGGGTGAGTCCATGACCATCATGGCAGGGAGCACGGCAGCAGGCAGGCAGGCAGGCATGGCGCTTGAGAACTAGCTGAGAGCTTACACACTGGGATAACAAACACAGGACAGAGAGGGGGAGAGAGATAGTTGGGAATGGCATGGGCTTTTGAAACCCCAGTGACACACGTGCCCCAAGAAGGCCACACCTCTCCTAATCATTCCCAAACAGTTCCACCAACTGAAGACCAACATCCAAACTTACAAGACTATGGGGGCCATTCTTATTCAAACTACCACACTACACCTAGCCAATAGCAAATCAATATACCTTAATTTTTACACGCAAAGGAAAAAATCCAAATATATGTGGGGTGAGTGAGTGTGTGTGTGTGTGTTTGTGTGTGTGTGTGAGAGAGAGAGAGAGAGATGGATGTTGGGATCAGATCCTGCTCTAAGTCACACCCTACTGTGTTGGGCCCTTGGGTTTGAACTGTTGACCTGCTTACCTCGCACAGGATATTTTTGTTGTTGACTCCTTCCTCTTGATCTAGCTAATTGCAAGTTCTTCTTCCCGTGCACTGGAGCTGTTTGAGTAAACAAGCTGAGGCCAGACAACCTGAACTTTTGGCCACTGGGGATTTTCCATCGTGCTATGAGCCTGTGCTGCTGCCCTATATATATCCAGCCCTCTCCTTCAATAAACGGCATTCTCTTGAGATGGATGACCCGTTGTCTTATCTCTCTTCAATCTTCAGCCCCTCGCTGGAAACTTGGAGGATAACTTGCAGTACNGGAGCTACACTACTNTGTACAAGAGGTTTTCAAACTGAGCTTTGTTCTCAGACACTCCGTTTAGGAACAGCTTTTGACTCCCTTTTGGAGATGGAGGGTGACTGTGCCACTGTGTGGACACATGCACTGCACCATTTGTCCCCCACCACCCATGCAGCACAGACTGATGAATAATTGACCCCTGAGGTAGAAAGTGTGCTACCTATAATTTATTGGGGGTAAATTAGGATTGGAATTCGGACACATTATAAACATACAGGGAAACCAGGTCAAAGAAGGTACCAGATACACCAGACCAAGAAGAGGGTGTAACTCCCTCACCTGGACCCCGAAAGAGGGAGACNCGTAGCCCTGTGATGGCAACTACACCCACCAAGCTGTGATCTTGAGGGACTAGGTGTTAGGCAGACTCCCTGGTGGGCAGACAGGTAAGAAGAAGGCCATGACTAATAAAGACCGCGAACTTCCAAAATGACTGGCTTCCTCCTTTCCCTCTGGATCTGAGACAAAAGTCTAAAACAAAGGCCTTGTGGGCTTTTTCTCCTGCCCGGAGGGCCCCTGCTGATGGACTGGTTCAACCCGTTCGCGGTGGGNACAGGACACAACAGCTGTGGGCTGATCAGCCATCCTGTCTTACGTCAAACTGACCAACCCTAAATTAGGAGAGGAAAACGCTTCAGAGGCTTTAAAACTCCCAGCCTTCAGGGAGAGGCTGAGTTGTAGGTGTGTTCCCTTGCCCCTCATAAACGCTGATTCTGTCTGCTCGGTGACTCAGCACCACCCGCTCCCCACCACCGCCCAAGCNGATGGCGACCCACCCATTGCCNTTCAAGCCTTCAGTGGCTTTCACTTTCGTTTTCTGCGAAAACNTAAACAGGAAAGCTCTGTGCTGCTCTTTCCCACGCAGACAATCGTCTCTGTAATAGGGGCATACAGAGCTTTACTTGCAGCAGCTGGCAGTTGCAAGACTGGGGTTCTTATCCTTAAAAAGCCGTCTTCCTTGGAGGTTGCAGTGCAAGGCTTTTATTGGAATTTTTGTGGGGAGCAGGGGTGGTGAAGAGGAGGATCAGATGAGGGGTACCCAGACAGCTACAGATAGCTTGTACCATGTTTTCTTATGCTATCTCGGAGTGTTCTGTCTGGGTTCTATAANTCTAAAGAAAAGTTACAAATGGGAAAGTCTGATGACTGTATTTTCAGTTCCTTTTTCCAGAAATAGTCAGTTCTACAGCTAATCATCGGATATAAAGAACAGAGAGACTGTGGAAAGCAATAGAANCCCTGGAGACGGGGAAAGATGCCCAAAGCAACTTCCACTGAACTTGACAGGACTTGCAACGTTTCACAGGACAGGTTTTCACTGTTTTTAGAGCAGGGTCTCACTGTGTATCTCAGGCCGACCCCNNANNNNCTATGAAGCCGAGGGGCTCCTCCTGCCTGGAAACTCAGGCTTGTGCCACCCTGTGCCGTCTAGAACAGTTTTAACCCATTAGATATGATTTAGTCTGAGGTGCCGTCTACAGCAAAGCTAGAGGGAGATTGATGATAATCCACTCGACCATATGACCTCCTAAATTAATGATTAGGGGGAAAAATGTGCGTTTATTTTTTATTTATATGTGTGTGAATGTGTGTGTGTGTACCACAACTATGCAGGAGCCCACAANGGAACTCTCCATTGAGCCATTTCTCCAGCCGCTCAAATTAGTGATTATCAAAATCAACTAAAAATAAGCGGAGCTAGAAGGCTTGGTAACAAAACAGTTTCTACATTCAGGATACAAACAGCTGCTTTAGGACTGTGCCACCCTTTTGGGGGTTGGTGTTGGACAAATTCTTGGTCAAAATCCTGAGCTTTGCAATTCATTAGCTGTGGAATCTCCAAGAGTTGCATGCATGCAACATTCAGAGGCATAATTACTTTATAGTATTATCACGAGGATTAAATGAAATGAGGTGCCCAAATGCCTGGCACACTAAAAAACAGAAATCTGGGGCTAGAAAAAAACGTCTTGGTGGTTAAGAGCACTGGCTGTTCTTTAAAGGACTCAGCTTCAGTTCCCAGCATGCATATGACAGCTCACAACCCTCTGTAACTTCACTCCTAAGGGATTTGACTCCCTCTTCTGGCCTCTGCAGGGACCAGGCATGCAAGTGGTGCTCAGCTACATGTAGACAAAACAGTCACATATGTTAAAAAAAATGCTTAGCATCCCATTTCCACTCCACCCTACTTCCCTTCCCTACACATTTATCTTCTGAAAACACACTGAGTCTTCCTGAGCCATGGCTGGGACCAAGTCTCCTGGCCTGACAATGCATTATTTCACACGATTCAGTGAACATGCATTGCAGGCCAGCACTGTGGTAAAATAGTGGCAGAATTAAGCACAGACCCATTCTGTCTGATGTGAGGTGGAAGTCACGGGAAGAACAAATAGAGGATTAGCTATCATATATATCCTGGAACTCACTATGTAGACCAGCCTGGCCTTGAACTCACAGAGGTCTGTCTGACTCTGCTTCCCAAGTGCTGGGATTAAAAGCATGCCCCATATAGGTGACTTCTAAGAAAGGAACAAGACAGAGGGACATTTCACAGAGGAAAGATACAGGGCAAAGACCAGAAGGATAAAATTATAGTCAGTGCTTTGGTAAACCTGACNTTCTGGTGTGAATGGATAGAGGGTTTTGTGCTGAGGGAGAGACAGGAAGAAAGCAAAACAGAATAAAAAGAGTTCTATGGCCAAGCTAACTGCAGAACTGAGATTTTCTTTCTCAGGCCAGTGGTTCTTAAAAATGCTGTCCCAGGCTGGAGAGATGGCTCAGAGGTTAAGAGCACTGACTGTTCTTCCAGAGGTCCTGAGTTCAATTCCCAGCAACCACATGGTGGCTCACAACCATCTGTAATAAAAACCGGCGCCCTCTTCTGTATACATAATGAATAAATCTTTAAAAAAATAAATAAAAATGCAGTCCCAGACCAGCAGCCTCAGTATTACTTCAGAACTTGCTAGGAATGTACATTCTTGGGTCAGAATGTACACCTCCCCACACCTACTGGGTCAGAAACACAGGGCATAGGTAACAGCAATATGTATCCAGGTGAGCCCTTTCAAAAAAGTGNGTGNGTGCGCGTGCCACACGTGTGCAGGTAGCATATGTATGAGGGTGCTGTGGAGGCCAGACAAGGGTGTCAGATCCTCTGGTGTTGGAGTTACAGGTGATTGTGAGCCGCCAAGCACTCTTAGCCACAGAACATCAATCCAGTCCTGAGTCCAGATGACTCTAACCCATGATCAAGTTTACAAAGCGCTGCTTGGGGCATCAGGAGGCTACCAAAGACCATCTTAGAAAAGAGATTAGATCAGAGTTATTCTCTCAAAATGTAGTGAGGGGTCTGAATAATATTGCATTGTGTATATGAAGCCCATTTTAAAGTTTTTTGATTTTTATGTGTATGAGTATTACCTGCCTTGTATGTATGTGCACCATGTGTGTGCCTGGTGCCCATGGAGATCAGAAGAGGGTGTCAGGGCCTTTGATTCCCAGCACTCTAGAGGCAGAGGCAGGCAGATCTCTACGAGTTCAAGGCCAGCCTGGTCTACAGAGAAGAGGGTGTCAGATCTCCTGGAACTGGAGTCACAGACACATCTGAGCCACTGTGCGGGTACTGAAAACTGAATGATTCTCTACAAGAGCAGCAAGTACTCTTAACTGCTGAGCTATCTCTCCGACCCTGAGAAGTCCATTTTCTTTATCCATTCACCCAGTGATGGGCACCTAGGCTAATTCCATGAGGTGGCTTTGGTGACCTGTGCTGCAGTGGCTGTAGGTGTGCAGGGACCTGGAGATTGCTGTGTTCATCAAAATAAGTTGAGCTCAGAAAGACAAATACTCATGTCAGGAGGTGACCTGAGGACCCGAGAGGACCAAGCAAGGGTGATGGTGAAGGGGATCAAAGTGCACTGTATGAAACATCTATGAAAACCCATTATTTCTGTGCAAATAATATATACTTTAAAAGGGGGTGGGGGTAGTGAAGTGGAAAGAAGAGGTGAGACAGAGTCTCTGAGAGTATTTTAGCCATCCTGGTGAGAGAACGATGAGGAAGCCAAAAACTGTGAAACTTGACCTATAAAAAGAGTTGGGAGCAGTAGCAGCAGATAGGAGGGGCTGGAGAGAGAGGAAGCCAATGGTGCCACCAGGACTATAGTAAATATGCGTGCATTTTACAGAGACTTATGTTTTCCTGGGAAAAAGATCCGAGCTCCCTCCACTAGAAAATGAGGCACTTAAAGTTGACTCCCCGGGTCCTTTCCAGCTCAGCTGCCAAGTCAACAAAGCTGCCAGGTGGCCTGCTGTGTCTTCTCCAGGGGTCTGGTGAGGCGGCAGCCTGGTGGTAACACATAGGGGTGTGTTGGCTCCTATCTCGGCTGCTGTCCTTTCTCTTCATATTCACTACCTTGAGCTTGCAAATAGTGAGTATCTTCATCTTGGCCCCAGTCACTGTGTTTTAGGGGCCTCAGGACCCAATCAGTTAAAATACTAACTCTGTGATGGCTAAAGAAACTCCATCTTATGCTAGGCATCCACCTTGATACCCACTAGCCATTTTCTCTGACTCCAGTCCCTGGAAGATAAGTTACTAGTAACCCTGACTCAGTGACCCCATCCAGAAATGTACAGCAATTACTGTCTACATGTTAGGATATGATTTTCTGCTTTTTTGACTTCTGTAACCTGCTTATGCAGACATTCAAGGCTATTTCGAGGTCTCCTTGTCTTTCTTGTGCAGATCCTAAAGGTCTTCTTGTGGTTTTCGCCTTTGAAGACCCTTCCCTCACCCTCACTTTGTGCGGCAATCTCAAGTTCGGCTCAGAGATGGTTGTCTTGCAAGCAGCAGCTTTAATAAATTTAACTAATTATAATCCTGATTGAGTCTGTGGTCTTTTTCTGGGGGTCCCAAACTCCAAAATACTACTGCTACTAATAATAATGCTAAATACTAATGCTTAACTACTACTACTACTAATAATAATAATGTTAAATACTACCATTACTAATAATGATGCTAAGTACTACTACAATTACTGCTACTACTAATGCTAAATACTACTAGTAACAATGCTAAATACTACCACTAACAATAATGCCAAATACTACTAATAATAGTACCAANGCAAAATATTACTAGTAATAATGTTAAATACTAGCATAATGCTAAATGCTACTACTAATAATGCTAAATACCATGACTAGTAATAATGCTAAATACTACTGCTAGTAGTAATAATGCTAAATGCTACTACCAATAATGCTAGATACTTCTACTACTAATGCTAAATACTACTACCATTACTAATAATGATGCTAAATACTACTACTAGTAATAATGCTAAATACTAACAGTAATGCTAAATACCACTAATAATGCTAAATACTACTACTACTACAACTAACAATGCTAACGACTACTACTACTGCTAACTACTACTACNACTAATGCTAAATAAACTCCCTTATACAGATCAAAACAGTAACAGCTCCAAACCAGTGAGATAAGTTAAGATTAAGAAAGTTCCAGAGAAACCCTGTATCAGAAAAAAAAAAAAGAATAAAGTTAAATAATTTTCCTCCTAACTTCTAT
Organism: Neotoma lepida; assembly: GCA_001675575.1. NCBI lineage: Eukaryota > Metazoa > Chordata > Mammalia > Rodentia > Cricetidae > Neotoma > Neotoma lepida. The sequence continues at coordinate 357,378 of LZPO01017298.1, read as the reverse complement.
CTTGATGTTATTTTTAAGGAAATATCAAATATCTTGATTTTTTTCAATATTTTTTCCTTTTCAGAAGAGTGTGCCCCCAATCTGCTGCTNGTGTTCAGTAAGCAAGGACAGGGCAATAGGTTTGATAGGAGAGTGAATATGCTTTCTATAATTCAGAAAGATGAAACCTGTAGCCTACTTAAAAAAACAAAAACANTTATTGGGCTGGANAGATGGCTCAGTGCTTGTTGCTCTGGCAGAGGGCCTGGGTTCCATTCCCACTTTACATGATAGCTCTCAACTGCCTGTAACTCTAGTTCCAGGAGATCCAGGCGGCTTCTTTTGATCTCTGAAGGCACTGCCTATATGCAGTGCACACACATACAAGTAAGCAAAACATTCATACACATTAGAATAAAACAAAAGCAAAAATCCTTTATTTGTTGGGAGTGTGTGCCAGGGCATGCATGCAGCACTCAAAGGACAACTTGCAGGAGTTGGTCCTATCCTTCCACTATGTGGGTTCCAGGTATCAGACTCAGGTTGTTAAGCTTGGCAGCAAGCACCCTTACCCTCTGACNCATCTCACTGTCCCTGTGGTCTACTTTTGTCTCTATAGCAATCTATATTCACTAGACAGGAAAAATACTGAGAAATATGATTTTTTGCAATCAAAAGTGAAGTCCATGAATCAACCCAAAACGACCACACACCACTGTATACCGTGTGTGTCATAGGAAACACTCAGAATTCCAATCTAAGGCAAAAGTAACGAGCAATGAGGGAAACCACACAATCTGTTGTAAATAAGGACCTAGTTTATTTAAGGCAGATAATAACACCTTGCAAAAGCAGAAATCCAAAAGCCATTAAGCACTCACACCATGTGGAATTTGCATATGCACATATGATGAAATACAAGATCCAGAACTTAACAGAAATCAATTTTTTGTTTCTTTGAAGTAAATTTAACTACTAGATTAGAAGATAGAAAACTATCAGTTAGTCTTAATGATAAAATCTTGGTGAATCATCAAGGTCTAAGCTGGATGTAGAAGGGAGGCATAGTGGTGCATCCATGTACTCAGGAGGCTGAGGAAGGCAGATCCTGAGAGATTTGTTGTGGAATATTATTTTAAGATGTGTTACATTCATTTATGCTGTAGAACATTTGTTTAATGATGCAAAGATGTGTTGCATTCTTTTATGTTGCATTTGTTTAACTCTGTGAAGCTGTGTTACTGTGCCTGTCTAAAATACCTGATTGGTCTAAAAAAGAGCTGAATGGTCAAAGCACAGCAGGAGAAAGGATGGGTGGGGCTGGTAGGCAGAGAGAATAAATAGGAGAAATTTGGGGAGAGAGATTGGGGAATGAGAAAAGGAGAAGGAGAGGAGGATGCCAGGGGCCAGCCACCCAGCCACATGGCCAGAATGGAATAAGGAAAGAAAAAGTATACAGAAATAGAGAAAGGTAAAAGCCCAGAGGCAAATGGTAGACGGGATAATTTAAGTTAAGAAATGCTGGCTAGAAATAAGCCAAGCTAAGACTGGGCATTCATAAGAAAGAATAAATCTCCATGTGATTATTTGGGAGCTGGGTGATGGGCCCCCCA
>LZPO01017298.1:319907-346582 GCA_001675575.1 Neotoma lepida | reverse complement strand
AAGGTTTCCCATCTTCCCCTTGCATGCCCTTACCCTGTTCCTCTCTAAGGCAAGACTCCATTTTTATGTCTCTGTCTGTGAAGTACTTATTCTCAATTCATTTACTTTCTTATGGTCTGTGCACCTCCTTACCCCAATATAGGCTGCACGAGGACAGGAATCTTGTCCCTGCTTATTCATTTCTGTANCCCAGTGCCTAGACCAGCAACTAGTTCATAGCTAATCCCCGGCACAAGGCTGTTGGACCGAAGTGGTAANCACAGAGGCAGTTGTAGAAACAGTGCCAGCTCCTCTGTCAACACTCACCTTTTGGACAATAGAGTCAACGGAGTTAGGGATAGGCTCTTCATCAGACAGTGCTTCAGCCAGAGACTGTGTCAAAGACGGAGGTCTGGAGCTTGGTGTCTCAGTTGACGACTGTGTCAAAGATGGAGGTNTAGAGCTTGGTGTCTCATCTGACTGTGTCAAAGATGGAGGTCTGGGTCTTGGGTCCTCTACTGGCTTTTTAATGGTTTCCAGGAAAATGGTCACAGGTTTGTCATCAATCAACATCTGGTGCTCTCCCTTTTCCAGTACTCTCTCCTTAGCTTCAGGGGAGACATTAAACACACACATTCACACAGAAATGAGAGAGAATTTACAGATGAACCTCAGTGTCCTCTCTGAGTTGATTCTAGGAACTACCGAGGACACCAAAATCCAGAGATGTCCCTTATAGGTTTAGGACTCTCACACAAGCTACCCATATTCTCCCACGTGCTTTCTGTTTGCTTGTTTTTTTGTTTTTTGTTTTTCAAGACAGGGTTTCTCTGTGTAGTTTTGGTGCCTGTCCTGGATCTGGCTCTGTAGACCAGGCTGGCCTGGAACTTCCAGAGACCCGCCTGCCTCTGCCTCTCCAGTAGTGGGATTAAAGGCGTGTGCCACCACCACCCAGCTGTTTTGTTTGCTAGCCTTGAACTCAAACACATCTGCTTGACTCTGCTGCCAGAGTGCTGGGATTAAAGGCATGTGCCAACACACTGGCCTTCCATACTCTTTTAAGAATCTCTAGATGACTTTAATCCCTCACACAAAGTAAACACTATGGAAATGTATGTTAGGTTGTATTTTTTAGGTGGATAATCCCTAGAATGTGGGACTATTGTGTAAATTTCTTCAAGACTGAAACATACGGTCCATCCTGCCTGGAAGCTCCTAAAGCAGGAAGGTAAACAACTTAAACTAGCTTCAGAAAGTCCCTGAAACTGACCAGATTCACTAGACCCCTCCCTGCTAGAGTAAACAATAAAGATTGTTGAGAGTCCTTCTGAGGCTTGCAGAACAGAGCTGCCAGGAAGAGTCAGAAAAGCACCACTGACTCTCAGACAAGCCAAGCCGCACTGATGACACCAGATCATCTGCCTGAAAGAAACAGAAACCAACTGAGTTGCCTGGAAGAGGTTTAGACCAGAGTCACTTGGAAAAGGACACTCTCCAACTTGTCATGCTGCCTGCAGGCTGTGTAGTGTTCCAGGTTCCCAGCTTTGGGAGCTGTCACCCGTGCTGGGCTGGGCTTTGGTAATGCAGCTGTCTTTGAGTCATTTCTTCTCCCGTGAGTAACCCCTCACCCATATTCCCGTAAGGAACTACGATAAAACTCATTGGTTCACCAAGTTGGGCTTTGGTCGTTTTCTTCCTTTGGTCTGTTGTGGGCTCCCTATCTGAGGTGAGTAGACGTGTGTTGTGTCTCCCCCAGGAAAAGTTTTGTCTCACAGTAAGAACAAAAGTATACAGAGGACATGAGCAGTTGTTTCTGGCATTCTGGAATAGCAGGTTGTAGATGGGAGAAGGTTATTCAGAACTCAAGAGCAGGCAGCTTCAGTTTTACTGTAGNACATCATCTGGTTAGTAGAAGTCATGTTTCTAGTCTGGGCATGATGCTATACACCCATAATCCTAGCACTTAAATGGTAGAGGTGGGGGTAAGGGGGATCACAAGTTCAAGGCCAGCCAAGGGTACATAGGGAGACCTTATCTCAAAGGGGTGAAGGGAAGTCTATGCTTCTGTAACGGTCTCAAATCTCTCAATGACACAGAATAATACGTATTGCATAGTTAGGTGAGGAAACCCCTGCCAAACCAAGACTCCAAAAGTTTAGAATGATTTAAATGTATATGCATTAGCTGATTCACAGAAAATACATGAAAATGTTCCATTGTGTATCTTTTCAAAGTGATCATATATTATTTTGTAATCCTTAAAAACAAGTCAATGGAATCACTATTTACATCGGGAAAGTGGTTTGGGGTGTAGATGGGTTGGTGGAGCACTTGCCTAGCTTAGCACAGGGCCCTGGGTTTCCGCCCCAATCCCCACACCCACACTTTCTTTTCTCCTCTCAACTCGGTCTGCTGGGAAATTGGGCAACTCGGATAGCAAAAGGAAAGTATCCCTGGGAAGCAGCCAAATCAGGTCAGAGGCTGGGCACATCTAAGGCGCTCAACCCCCANTGTGGGATGGTGGAAGTCTGTGGGCGGCAGCGTCTCCCACAGGCAGTGCCACACTGTCGTGGGCTCTCCTCGGAAGCATGAATGGGTCTGTTTGAAAACCTGCAGGGTCTGCCTTTGCACCCGACCCTGGCCCAGTTCCCCTGTCCCGGCTCACCTGCCCTTTGAAGGAACTTCACCTCGAAGGTGTCCGGGGCGCTGGGGCCCACGGGCTGGACAGAGCACTCTCCGCCTCCCGAGGCTCGGCTCTGGAAGTATATCTCTAGCTTCCTGTGTGCCCGGGGGATGGCCTCCGGCAGCCGCACGANTACCGGGGACGGCGGGCAGGGACTGGAGGCCATGGCTGTCGGCGTCTGGCTCGCGTGGGGGCTCAGGGACTTTGCACAGCCGGGACAGAGCAAAGGCGCGTCCTGCCCCAAAGACCCGAGCTGCAAAGTTTCAGTTTCGTTTCCCAGGAGGTCCCTCCCTGTTCCCCGCAGAGCCACCTCCTCTTTCTTCCTCTGTGGTCTCCTAGGACTGTTGCCCCGGTGAGTAGTTTGTACCCCGGGCGGTGGGCTCTTGGGGGAAGTAATGTCTCCGGGGTCGCAGATCGCCTTCTTCTGCAAAATCGAAAGAGTGGCGGGAACCGGGATCCCAGGGCTAGGCCTCCTAAGGGAGGGTGTAGCGGAGTAGAGGGGTAAAAAGTTTTCCCTATGTTGGTGCGTTTTGAAACCATCGTTATGATTAATATTTCCTAAGATGCGATTCTGAATTCAAGTTTATAGTTACCTGCTTTCTTTGAAGTTGAGGGCGTTTACCTGTTTGGTGAACGGTTAGATGGGCACTTCAGGAATTTTCTGCTCTGGGTCCTTAAGTTAGCCAACAGCACAGCAGAGCTCCTTGCTGTCCAGGGTCCCTAGAGAGTGAAGTAGAGAGACACCTGACCCCAAGAGTAGGTGCCTGTGAACAAAGCAAAAGCCAAGGGCCTTCAAGAGCTAGGTTCAAGCAGAATTTTAAGGTGAGGTGGGGGGAGGGGAGGACAGTACACCAGACTGGGAGAACAGAATCTTAAGGTGAGGTGGGGGGAGGGGAGGGGAGTACCCCAGACTGGGAGAGCTATAGCCTGAAGTCCTGGAGGGCTCAGTCCCAGGCCTGGGAGCCGATGAGATGGGTCAGAGAGAAGAAGAAGGGTCTGTGAGATTTATAGTGTCAACAGAAATACACTGAGTATTATGTGTGTTAATTGTAAAGTTTATTACCATAGTTTAACTTGTATACAAGTTGATGGCTACTAGATTCGTATATTTGAATGTTTAGTCATCAGGGAGTAGCACTATTTGAGATGGAGTAGGAGGTGTGAGCTAATCTTGGTTGTCAATTTGATTACATCTGGAGTCAACTAAAACCCAAGCTAGCTGGGTAGTGCTTGTAATGAATTTTCTTTTCTTTTCTTTTCTGTTTTTCATGTTTGGTTTTCTAGGGCTGTCCTAGAATTGACTTTGTAAACCAGGCTAGTGGTTGAACTCAGAGATCCCCCAGCCTCTGCCTCCCCAAGTGCTAGGATTAAAGGGTTGTGCCACCTAGGATTTAAGGGTTGCGCCACTATGCCTGGATGTAAAGGATTTTCTTGATTGGATCATTTAAGGCGGGCAGACCCACCCAAAATCTGGCCACACCTCCTGGTAGCAGCCTATATAAAAGGACAAGGAAAAAGGAAGCTTTTGCTTTTTGTCTGCTTGCCTCAGGATAGACAAGTGCACTGTCCTAAAGCAGATGCCCAGCAGCAGTCTCCTAGGAACCTGAGAAGTCTTTCTTCTGTGAAAACAACAGGGCCCCCTGGAGGTAAGGTGGACCTTGTTCCCCCGCAGTCAGTTAGTATCCAACTTACTCAAGGTTTATGCCCCAACTGTGCTCTGATGTTGTACAATTTTGCTATTGCGAAGACATTATAAATCACTCCAGAGATGTAATGATAGCAAAAGTCTCAGACCACTGTGCTTTAAGTTTTTAATCATGAGTCTGTTCATAATCTTTAGTTTTTACCTACTAGGCTAAAATCATGAAAATATCATTTTTCCCAGAGTTTCCAACTTCCGTCTACATACCCTTAGGTCAGAGTTGTTTATCACAGATTCAGCAGAACACTCCCCATGCAGGCTCAAGCAGTTTTCTCAGTCTTCAAACACCTTGTGGGGAGCTCCACTGCTCATAGGCTGCTCTCTGGATGNNTTGTCCAGTCTCACCACTTTGTTACCGTTTTTTAAACACACCAATGTGGTTGATATATTGTNCACCCTAATAAATTTATCTGGGGTCGGAGAACAGAATAGCCACTAGATTAGACATAGAGGCTAGACAGTGGTGGCATTCATGCCTTTAATCCTATCACTAGGAAGGCAGAGATCCATCTGTGAGCTCAAGGCCACACCGGGAACAGAGCCAGGCATGGTGGTACACATCTTTAATCCCAACACTTGAGATCCTATGTCTTTCCTTGGGAAGGACACATGCCTTTAATCCCAGGAAGTGATGNCAGGAAGCAGAAAGGTATATAAGGCNTGAGGACCANNAACTAGAGGCTTTTCAGGTCTTTTAAGCTGTTAGGCTTTTGAGCAGCAGTTCAGATCCATTCGAGTGAGGACTCCGAAGCCTGCAGTCTGAGGAAACAAGATCAGCTGAGGGGTTGGTGAGGTGAGCTTGGCTGTGGCTGGTTCTGCTTCTCTGATCTTTCAGTGTTCACCCCAATACCTGGCTCCTGGTGTTTTCAATTAATAAGATTCATGTTACACACCAACACCTTCAAGGCCTGGCTCCTGTTTCGCTTCCACAGAGCTTTTCCTATTCCAGCCCCTATGAATCTGCCCCCCTCCTCACACTTCTGTTAGGACTTCAGTCAGAATTCAGTCAGAAGGTAGGCTGTGACAATGGCAAAATGATGTGAGCCTCTTCACCATCGACATGAAAAACTAGTAAAGATCAGAAATTTCTTTCAGGTCTCCTGTGGTGTACTCTCCTCCCCCCGCCCCATTTTTTTTTTCCAAGACAGGGTTTCTCTGTGTAGCCTTGGCTGTCCTGGAATTCTGTAGACCAGGCTGATCTCGACCTCAAGAGATTCACCTGCCTTTGCCTCCCAGTGCTGGGATTAAAGGTATGTGCCACCATGCCCAGTGATATATTCTTACAAGATCCCCTCAGCTTTAAAATCCTTTAATACCAACACTCGGGAGGCAAAAGCTGGTAAATATCTGAGTTTGAAGCCAGCCTCGTCTACATAGCAAATTCCAGAGCAGCCAGAGTCACTTGATGAGACCTATCTCAAAAACAGTAACAAAAAAACAAACCCAAATTCCTTCACTTTTTGGTCAGTGCTTATTGTATTCTTTCTATTTGATCCCAGAAATAGACCATCATCTCCAGGATCGGCAGTCTATACTTGGAAACACAAAACNGTCTAAACCCACGTGGGACCTGAAGGATGGCCTATTACATGGTAAAAACAAATACCTTTTTGTCATGAAGTTCAATTATTACATGAAGAGTTCTTCCCATGACAGTAAGAAATCTGAGGTCTTCAGTTACGCCTAGCATCCTCATGGTTTTACTAGCCCAACAAAACTTTCTCCTCGGGGATGTACAGATGGCTCAGTGGTTACTGCTCTTGTAAAGGACCGAGGTTTGGTTCTTAGCACCCTCATGGTGGTGGCACACAGTCTTGCCTATAACTCCAGTTCCAGGGGATCTGATGCTTTCTTCTAGTCTTCGTTGGCTCCCACATGCGTGTGGTGTACACAAACTCACACAGCTTTCTACTGGGGCTAGAGAGATGACTTAGTGGTTAAGAACACTGGCTGCTCTTCCATAGAACCCAGGTTCAGTTCCCAGCACTCACATGGTGACTCATTGTCTGTAACTATAGTTCCAAGGGATCCAACACCCTCTTTTGGCCTCCATGGCTTACATGTGATGCACAGACATACATTCAGGCAAAACAGCCATACATATAAAATTAAATTATTTTTTTCTAAGTTTTATCCTCACACTGTGTGAGAAAGGGGAAATCAAGAGTATGCTAATATAGTTAAATATGGTGGCATAACTGGAATCATAGCTGTGATTCCAGTACTTAGGAAGTTGAGGTTAGAAGAATCACCACAGGTTCCAGGCCAGCCTGTACTATGGAGTAAAACTGTGGTGATATATTGTGTACCCTAATAGAATTTGCTTGAAGATCAGAGGACAGAACAAACCACTAGATTAAACGTAGGTGCCAGGCAGTGATGGTACACACCTTTAATCCTAGCACTCGGGAGGCAGAGATCTGCCTGGATCTCTGAGCTCAAAGCCACTCTGGATTACATGAGGTTGACACAAACATGAAGTGGGAATGTCTAGGAGAGAAACAGCCAGGCAGTGGTGGCACACACCTTTAATCCTAGCACTCAGGAGGCAGAGATCCATCTGAATCTCTGAGTTTAAAGCCACCCTGGATTACATGAGGTTGACACAAACATGAAGTGGGAATGTCTAGGAGAGAAACAGCCAGGCAGTGGTGGCACACACCTTTAATCCCAGTACATGGGAATCACACACCTTTAATCCCAGCACTTGAGATCTCATGCCTTTGCTTGGGAAGCACACACGCCTTTAATCCCAGTGCTAAGAAGGAAGTGATATGGCTGGGCCGAGAAAGGTATATAAGGTGTGAGGAGACAGGAACTAAAGCTTTTTGGCTGAGGAAGCTTTTTCAGGCTGAGGAGTCCTAGAGGTAAGACGTGGCAGTGGCTTGTTCTGTTGTGTCTCTGATCTTTCAACATTTACCCCAATATCCAAACCCTGTCTCAAAATTCAAAACATAAAAATATAATGACTTANCTAATTAGCAGAATTAACTTGGAGATGGACAGTCTCTTTTTAAAAATGTCCTCTCCAGGACTAGGAATGTAACACAGATGATAAAGGGCTTGCCTACATGCATATGGCCCTGGGTTCAATTTCCAGGATCACATAAATTGGGCATGGTAGTACTTAGCAAGTTTGAGGCCAGAATGGCTGTCTGAGACCCAGCCTCAGTCCCCTCGATGCCGCGTGGATTTTCTCCACTCATTNAGCAGTTACTTTTCAGGATGGGTAAGGAGTGAGCAAGGAATGAAAACAGGAATAGAGAAAGGCACCTTGTCGAATAGATCTGAAAATTCCCACTTCATGTTTGTGTCATGAAATAGGCAAACAGAAGAGGGTCCTTACAACTGTGAGGCGGTGCAGTTGGTGAGGCTCATGTCCTCATGGTTCTTCTCTGGCTAGGGAAACCCCACAAGACTTTGGAAATTGGAGCCTGCCTGAGAGCTTTGGCTCATTCTGGTTTACACAGACACCAACCAAAACCTTTCCTCCCCACAACCCTCAACCTGAAAACCCATGCTTTGAGCAGCACTCTTACTAGACTGCATGTACTGTCGGTCATCTCCGCTTTCGCAGCTTCAAGCTTTTAAAGGAGTCGTTTTCATATTTTCACAGGGCTCTGGAGCAGCAGCTCACCCCGAAAGACCAGGTATGACCGCCTCACTCTCACTCTTATTTAAGAAAAGCTTTGCTGAGCTCTTCCCTCATTGCAGAAGAGGGCGCCCGGAAGGAGACTGTCTCCCCCTCAGGGGCTCAGGTGTGTGACTGCAGGCATCTGTGGAGATGCCAGCACCTGCTTCAGAAGGGGAACTGCTTCAGTACACTGGGATAGCTGAAGACATGTTCTCTTAGAGTCCCCACTGTCCTTTTCCCTTGTAGGCAGATAGGAGATCTTTTCTCTATTNGTTTGTTTGAGACNGTCTCACTTTGTAGATCTGGCTGGCCAGAACTTAGATCTACCTGCCTTTGCCTCTGAGTGCTGAGATTAAAGGTCCACATCACTACTCTGTGTCCTGTGAGATGCTTCTGACCATAGCCCGACAGCCAAAATGGGCAGAAAGGGTGACCAAGAGCTGAAAGAGCCAACCTACCTAATTCTAGGGGTGACCCNTTTACGGTTTCCCATCAGTGCGCGGGCCAGTTGAGACCAACTGCTTAGATGTGGCTTCTTTTGGGTAAGAGCGGTCACCAGAAGTCTTTCTTGGTGGCTGAGACTAGAAGTGGAGTAACTCAATGCATTTAATGTTTTAGGATGCACACTTTCCTGCATTTTGATGTCTCTGAAATGAGCCTGGTTTCATGGACACTAATTTTCCTTGCTCAGACACAGAGGCTGTGTTGGTAACGAATTGAAGAATAGACACTTCCTCCTGGGATAGTTTAGACAAAGAGCAAGCCCGGAATTGAAATCTCCACTTCTCCTCATGTTCTTCATCTTTCTGAAGTTTGTGGTCTGTAGTCTGTCTCTTGCATGCATCTGATGTCTGTCCTTGTGGTCTGTCCCTAACAAAGGGCTTTGTGTTTATTTAACAGCACAGGAAGCACAGTATGATAAAGGAATTAGGAATTCTGTTTTTAAAGACTTTTAGAAGGGAAGAAGTTACTTTACTGACCCACAAACAGATGTTCTCAACNTATATCCACATGTTGCTCCCAATAGTTATGTGTTATTTATTTTGCTTAAGGTTTTGTTCAACCTATTGGCGGCTTTCAGCAAATGATTACAACACACACAGGCACACACATTTTTCTAGGTCAGGGACATGGAAGAATCAGAGTTTAAGATTAAAGCTATGTATTTAGTTTAGTTTGTAAAAGGGGATTGCATAAGAAGTATGTATACTATTGCATAGTAAGGTTGGTTACAGTATTGTTTTCTTAAAGGCAAGTTTAGAAGGCTGGATATACAGGGCTGGGGGATAGGGGGAGGGGAAAGGACAGATTGAGTACAGAATTTTAAGTGGTTTCTAAGTATATTAGTAACTTGGTTGCCAGGTCTGACAAAAGTTCAGTTTCTGAAGGCAAGAGGGATTTTCAGAAAAACTTATTAACGCTCCACAGGTTGGGTTATCCAGAAACTGGATTTTGAGGTGGAGTGAGGAGTGTAAAAGGTTTATATGAAAGAAAAAGAGAAATCCACCTGACTGTATGAAGATCTGTGCTAGGTGGGCGTGGTGGTAATCCCAAAGTTTAAGAGGTGGAGGCAGGAGGATTATAACTCAGGGACTACAGAGCAAGGCCTTGTATTATCACCACCACCAACAAAATTGTAATGACAACCTCCCACCAAATTAAAGTCTTCTGGCAGCCTGAGGTGTGTGTTAGAGGTGCCCCACAGGCAGAAGTGGCCGTGCTCTGCCTTTGATGCTTAGAGGGTTGTTCTGAGAACTGTGACTAGTGCTGAGGTGGACTTTAGTGCCTAATAGCTAGAGGCTTTGAGCTAACTAGATTTTCCACAAATTAAGGAGGATGTGGACAACATCTTTTAGTGTGAAATACACAGTAAGTGGTTTTTATTTTTAAAGATAGGATCTCACTATGTAGCTCTGACTGACTGGAACTCACTGTGTAGACCAGGCTGACCTTGCACTCATGGAGATCCGCCTGCCTCTGCCTCTGCCTCCCCAGTGCTGGGATTAAGGAAAGACATGCACCGAATAGTAAATNANTTTTTTGGTTACTGGGCTGTAACTCTATGTTGATTTTGACTTTGAGGACGGAGTATGTGCCATGANGCAGAGGTTGCTGGCCTTCTACCCATTGGCTGGTCCTGTATTGCCCATCTCCCTTCAGTACAGCTTTGAGCAGTGACTCATGGAAGTTGGATACCTGGCTCCTGTAATGACCACTCTGGGACTGTAACTGAGTTATGTGATCTACTCCACTCTCTAGTAGAGTTAAGCTTCATTTGCTAACCAACACATACATTATTCTTTTTTGTTTTTGTTTTCCTGTCTTAGTTTCTTANGTTCTCTTCTTACCCAGAACCCCTGGTGTTTTCTAGAATCTCTTAAACTACTTACTCTAAAGTCTTACCTCAGGATTTTCTTCTAAGTCTGAGACACTAAAAAAAGTGAAGAAGTTATGAATACAGCTCCCCTATATTTTTGATTGACAATTAAGTCATTTTAATATTTGTGTGCTTGGCATTAGTCTTCCCAAACTCANAATTTTTGCATACATTCAAGACATTCTTGCCCCTGATANAAGGTTTTCTCACTCAGAGAGTGCTAACTAAGTGCCACACAGAAGCCCTTTTCAAGTGACTTGANNTTGAAGACTCTTATATCCTTGGCCTAATTCCGNGTGTGCGTGAGAAGCAGGGTCAGTAAGGAGGGGGTGGAAGGTCATCTCTCTTTAGAAGTAAGAAACTCAGTCTCGTAGTGTGGAAAGGAATCACGTCCTTCTCAAAGGAATCAGTCTTCATTTCTTCCTTGTTTGGTCTGGTCTCCTTTTTCAGCCAACGATTCTCTCGNGGAACACAACAGATGGCAAATTCCCATTAAACACGANGTCTTCCACGTTTTCAAAAGCAATGAGTATCAGCTGTGTGAAGTCCTCCGGAATAAGTTTGGGTGTATCTCTACCCTGAGCTGTCCAACTCGAGCAGGAAACAGCACTCCTGCTCAGCAGGTCTTCAGAAGGAGGCTGACCCCTGGGATAGAATTATCTGTCTGGAAGGATGACCTCACCAGACATGTTGTTGACGCTGTGGTGAATGCAGCCAATGAAGAACTTTGGCATGGAGGTGGCCTGGCCGGAAGCCTGGTGAAAGCTGGTGGATCTGAAATCCAGGAAGAGAGCAGAATANTCATTGAGACCTATGGTAAANTTCCAACTGGTGGANTAGCTNTCACAAAAGCAGGGAGGCTTCCTTGCAATTGGATTATCCATGCTGTCGGTCCTCAGTGGACAGCAGTGGACAGCCAGACAGCTATTCAATTGCTGAGACTTGCCGTTAAGAACATCCTAGACTATGTCTGCTTACAAGATACACAGATTAAGACNGTAGCAATTCCAGCCCTGAGCTCTGGAATTTTCCAGTTTCCTCTGGATTTGTGTACACGCACAATTTTAGAAACTATCCGGTTTTATTTCCAAGGGAAGCAACCAATAAGTGATTTGAAAGAGATTCATCTGGTGAGCAATGAGGACCTCACTGTTGCATCCTTTAAAGACACAGCAGAAAGCATCCTTGGGAAGGAGGAGCTGAGTCCCTGGGGGAGNCCACAAACTACCCTTTCTTCCAATGTGATGCTTCAAATTGGCCAGGGCCTCACTCTCCNTATTGTCCAAGGCTTCATTGAACTACAAACAGTAAGTCTTTGTTTTTATTCTCTGGCACTGACAGGGGAATGCAGAAATTAATTTATTTTAATTAACTAATTATATTATTGTTTTATGTATGAGTGCTCTGTCTGTATGTATGCCTGCATGCCAGAAGAGGGCCCCAGATCCCATTACAGATGGTTGTGAGCCACCATGTGGTTGCTGGGAATTGAANTCAGGACCTCTGGAAGANCANCCAGTGCTCTTAACNNCTGAGCCATCTCTCCAGCCCCGAATTAATTGTTAATTATGAAGATATTTAAAGTGGAAGACANAGAATGTATCTTCTTGGGGTTAAGAATTTGGATGTCGGGGNTAGGCCATGTGNATTGGAGACNACCTTGTTTAGTTCCTAACTCAGCTTCCTTCCAGTCCAGTCCTTCCTGTGTAAAATACATAACAACAGCACTTGACATCTGAAAGCTGGAATCAGCATCCAAGAAACACTTACAGTNGTGTGTGGCACATGGTTAATATGGGAATTAAAATTATTAGGCTATGATTCTTAGGAACCATAAGGAGTTAGAATACTCTTTGATCTCAAAGAACTTAAGCACCCTCTTATTTCTTTGTTGTTTATGAAACAGGATTTTGTTTTTTGCCATGTCACCAAGGACTTGTGGTCCTCTTGCCCCAGCCTCAAGCACTAAGTTTTTATTTTATTTTTCTGTAGAGCCTTGACTGTCCTGGAACTCATTGTATAAACCAGGCTGGTCTTGAACTCACAGAGATCTACCTGCCTTTACCGAGTGCTGGGATTAAAAACTACCACACCCCAGCTAAGCACTGAAATGAATGAATTAATTAATTAATTTAGTTTGTGTGTTGATAGGTGTGGGTTTGTGTGTGTCTNTGTGTGTTTGGGGGTGGAGTTGCACACCTGTGCCCAGGTGCGTAGGGGCCAGAAGTCAGCCTTGGTTGTCTTTCTAAAGAATTGTGTACCCTTCCTTTTTTTTGAGGCAGTTTCTTGTTGGTGTGGAAATTGTCAAGTGACTGTGCTAACTGGCTAGCTAGCCCCAGGGAACTTCTTGTCTTGGCCTTCTCTGGCTTGCTGGGATTATGAGTGCTTGTTACCACACCTGGGCTTTTTTTACATAGTTTCTGGCAAGCACTTTACTGTCTGAGTCATTCCTGTAGTTCTATTCTATTTTTAATCTTAAAAAATAATCCTTTATTTGAAAATACCTCATTAGAGAAACAAACCACTCAACATTTCTGGAGCAATAATAGTAAACCAAGTAGAACTTAGGACTATTGCTGGGCATGGTGGCCCACCCTTGTAATCACAGTAGTTGGGAAGTAGAACCCCAATGCTCAGGGACTCAAAGTCATTCTCAGCTCTTTGAGTTTGAAGAAGNCAGTTTTGGCTACATGAGACCCTGCTTCAAAAATCTGGGGAAAAAACAAATCCCCAAAGGANNTAAATTTGTGACTAGAACAACATATACACAGAAGTAGCAAAAAGTGATGGTGGCAGGGCAGAGGGTAATACCCTAACTGACACCCCTTGAAAAGCAACCACAGGCTGGGGTGGTGCTCTGTGGTAGAATGCTTGTTTGGTGTGGGTTGGATCCCAGAACTGGGAAAAACAGAAGCTGATCCTAGGGTTGTAGCAGGTGTGAACTGGCAGGAGGGAAGGCTTTCAGGGAGGCTTGGGTGGTCAGAGAGACAGAGAGGAATCCACAGACAGGAGATAGGGAGTTTGGGTAGACTCAGTGAAGTTTATAGTCATATCTTTAGTTTTACTTTCTTGGATCAGTGATATGTCCTGTGGCCACAGTCAAAGTATAATTAACCGGTTGTCAGTGACTCATTACCTACAAGTCAATCAGAGTGAAGACCACGGAGACTATGAAATGAAATATCTGAGGAGTCGTTAATGTCTCAGGTTAAAAATCAAAGTAGAAGCATTATTGAATAACATCATTTTACCACATTTTATTGTATTCCTTTGTTGTCAGCAGCATTAGGAACCTTAGATTTTCTGAAGGGTGCCAGTGCCCCCCAATGGCAAATTCAGATTGCTCTTTCAGGGTAAAACCAGTAATATCCCTGTTAAACCGAGCACTTCGGCACATGCCTGGAGTCCTGACACCCCAGAGACAGAGGCAGAGGACTTGATTCAAATTTGAGGCCAGCCTGGTCTGCAGATCAAGTTGTAGGCCAGCCAATACTACATAGTGACACCTCAAAACAAACAAAATCCAAGGAAATCCATAGATTTCCTTTGATGGAGCCAAAGACATTGGAATGGTAAGAATTTGGGCAATGAAGCAGCAAGAACATGACCACCGTTAGCAGTGCTCTCAGAGTTAGGAGATACGGGATAAAGTAGTACGGAATATAACTGGTGTCTGTGTGTAGTCTGTTTCTGTGGAACAGTGGTTCTCAACCTTCCTAAGGCCGTGGTCCTTTAATACAGTTACTCATGTAGTGGTGACCCCTGACCATGAAATTATTTTTGTTGCCATTTCGTAACTGTAATTTTGCTACTGTTATGGATCATAATACAAAATATCTGTGTTTTCCAGTGGTCTTGGGAGACCCCTGTGAAAGGGTCATTCGGCCCCTCAAAGGGGTCCAGACCCACAGGTTGAGANCTNCTGCTGTAAATGACCTGGTTAAAGTGGTTTCCTGTAGACTAGTTGGAATAGTGTATCTGGTGGTCCCATGAAGAAAGAAAGCTACTTTTCACTAAAGAGTGTATCTGGTGATCCTATGAAGAAAGAAAGCTACTTTTCACTAAAGACCTTTTGGTTTCATTTACACTTTCTTTAACCTTGTACATGAGAACATAAAGACATGAGAGGGCAGGAAGTTTCTAAGAAACTTTATTCTTTGTTACAAAACAACCTACATAGAAATAGCAGGAAGTGTTGGAGGTAAGGGAGAGAATGAAACCTGTAAGAATTTTTCTCAAAAATAACCACGGGCTAGGGATTTGGGTCAGTGGTAGAATGCTTGCTTAGAATGTGCAAGGTCCTGGGTTCAATCCTTAGCACTGGGGAAAATAACACAACAACTGGGTGTGATAGACAGTGTATGCTGGTAATTTTAGCACTGAAGAGATGCTTCAAGGTTAATCTGGAATACATAGTGAGGCCCAGTCTCAAAAAAAGAGAAAAACAAAAACCAAACAACAACAAAACCAAAACAAAAAGCAGGCAGGCATTCAGGTAAAGAGATAAAAGGGCTGGAGGGTGTAGTTCAGTTGATAGACACTGGGGAGGTAGAGGCAAGAGGATTGGGAGGTCAAGGTCCTCTTCAGCTATTTGGGAAGTCTCAGGTCAGTCAGGCTACAGGAGATACTGTCTCAAAAACAAAACAAGGTGTGCTGCCTGCCTTTAAACCCAGCACTGAAGAAGTAGAGACAAATGGATCTCTGTGAACTTGAGCTTAACCTGGTCTACACAGTGAGTTACAGGCCAGCCAGAGTTACATGACGAGACTCTGTCCCCAAAACAAAAGAAACAAGCTGCCAACAAAGGAGGCTGGGAGAAGGCTCAGCTCTTAAGAGTATGACTGTTCCAGTAGAGAACCTGGTTCTGTCACCACCCCCCAAATCAGGCAGCTCACAGCTCTCTCTAACTCCAGCTCCAGGGAACCTGACATCCTATTCCGGATTTTGCAGGCACTACACTCATGCGTACAAACCCACACAGAGACATACACATAATTAAAAATAAAATCTTTTTAAATTTTATTTTAGTATTTTNTNGGTACAAGTGTTTTGCCTGTGTGTCTGGCACCAAATACACGCTTAGTGACTTTGGAAATGAAAAGAGGACTTTGGAACCCCTAGGAGTGGGGTTACTGACAGTTTGNAAGCTGCCATGTGCTAGCTGGGAATTGAACTCAAGTCCTCTGCAAGAGCCACAAGTGCTCTTAACCAGTGAGCCATCTCTCCAGTTTGAAAAGAAACTCTTGCAGAGCAGTGATAGCTCACACCTTTAATCCCAGCACTCAGGAGGCAGAGGCAGATGGATCTCTAAGTTCAAGACCAGCCTGGTCTACAGAGTGAGTTCCAGGACAAGCTCCAATGCTGCACAAAGAAACCCTGTCTCAAAAAACAAAACAAAACAAAACAAAACAACAACAACAACAAAAAAAACCCAACAAAAAAAAGTCTTTAAACAAAGGAAACCCGAAGGAATGATCAGAAGCTTAAGTATAATTCAGCAAAAGATGAACACAATGACAATATCATCCATATATGTACATAATTTCAAAATAGAACATATAGCTTCATAGCAATGAAATGCTCTCTCTCTAGAAATATCAGACTTGAGGCTGGAGAGATGGCTCAGAGGTTAAGAGCACTGGCTGTTCTTCCAGAGGTCCTGAGTTCAATTCCCAGCAACCACATGGTGGCTCACAACCATTTATAATGAGATATGGTGCCCTCTTCTGGTGTGTAGGCATATATGCAGGCAGAACAGTGTATACGTAATAAATAATAAATCTTTAAAAATATCAGTCTCTATTGCAAAGTCAATTTTTGTGGATTTAGGGTATTCAAATAGTAATTTGGTTTTTCCAGGCAGGGTTTCTCTGTGTAGCTTTGGAGTCTGTCCTGGAACTCTCTCTGTAGACCAGGCTGGCCTCGAACTCGGAGATCCGCCTGCTTCTGCCTCCCGAGTGCTGAGATTAAAGTTGTGTGCCACCATGCCCGGCAAATAGTAGTTTTCAAAACCTATAAGGAAGTACAAGTTAGTCATTTAAGAAGGAGGGATTTAACACCGAATCTTGTGTTTTCTTCCCTTTTCAGACAGATGTAATTGTTAATTCTGGATACAAGCACCATCTTAAAACTGGAAGTGTGTCACAGTCAATTCTTAAACAAGCAGGAGTTGAAATGGAAAGGGAACTTGACAAGATTACATGGTATCCAGATTATCAGACTGTACTGGTCACAAAAGGATTCAAATTGGCCTGTCAGTATGTGTTTCATGTGGTATGGCAGTTGGAAAACAAACACCAGGTAAGTTCAAAATCTATTTATGTTTGTATGCTTTTGTTTTGTTAGGTTTGTGGCCTAGTATGTGGCCTCAAACTCATAGAGCTCCACCTGCCTCTGCCTCCCAAGTATTGAGATTAAAAACAGAGGCAGGTAGATCTCTGTGAGTTCAGCTATGTAAAGACAGACACTAGCTCAAGAAAGAAAAAAAAAAGATAACCAAAAGGCACATGGGATTAACCATCTCTCTACATCTGAAGCAGTTCGTTAAGGTTTCCATTGTTTCATTATGGAAACATAAAAGTGTATAGTTTATAACAAAAGTTTATGACAATAGTTTAAAATTATATTTATATTGTCAGATGGTATATCCCTGTTTGGAGACACACNTATGCCTGACTGAAAGGCTGAGCAAGTATGATCGCCCCAAGTTCTCTTAAGTTTGATTTGAAATGTCTAAATGTTCACTCTGTGCATGGGCACTGAAACAACATAACCCTCTGTCTGTCCACCAGTTTGCTCCACAATACACAATGACATGCTCTGTCTTTCCATGATGAGATGGGATTCAGCCTTTCCACATTTTCTTTCACAAGTTAAATTCCATCAGGAGTTGGATTCCGAACCATTCCAGTCAAATCTATTACCTGGTCTCTTCCAACTGTGCCGATAGTGGATATTGGCTCTTAGCCAACTCCTATAAAACACAGAAATTAGAGAATAGAGGGAGTCCATTCAGATGTAGAGAGATGGTTAATCCCATGTGCCTTTTGGTTATCTTTTTTTTTTCTTTCTTGAGCTAGTGTCTGTCTTTACATAGCTGAACTCACAGAGATCTACCTGCCTCTGTTTTTAATCTCAATACTTGGGAGGCAGAGGCAGGTGGAGCTCTATGAGTTTGAGGCCACATACTCTACATAGTAAGTTTCAGGCTAGCTAGGGCTGCGTAGTGAGACTTTTTGTCCTTTAAAAAAAAAAAAAAAAAAAGAAAGAAAAGTTGGTGGAAGTTTAAATTTGCCAAAGCTCTTGGCATTTCTCCAGGAGAAGGTACACAGTAGACTTAATCATGTTGAAGGAACACTGTGCCTCTTTTAGTATCCATCTCCTTTAAACTCAGGGACTCTTTGTTGACTTGGGAGTAGCAGATGAGCGGCACACTGATGCTTGGCTCCCTGATGCTTGGCTCCCTGACTAGGGCGACTGTCAAGGCTTACCTAACTGAGCGAGAGCAGAGTGCTCAAATGTGCTGGGTAGCATTCGGGTGCCTCAGTTTCTTATTTTCGACTCAGGTTGATCTTGAACTTGTATTGATCTTACAGATATTGAAAGATGCAATGAAGAGCTGTCTGGAAAAATGCCTTCAACCAAACATAAATTCCATTTCTTTTCCTGCCCTCGGGACAGGAGTGATTGACATAGAGAAGAGTACAGCCGCCAGGATAATGTTGGATGAAATTGTAGCGTTTGCCAAAGAGCACATGAAGAAAACCCTGACTGTGAAGATTGTGATCTTTCCAAAAGATGTGGAGACATACAAGGTGAGTTAGCATCTTGGAAATGTCTTACAGTTCGTTCACTCATCACCAATGTCTAATTAGCATCTCTAGTCTAAGACGCGGGGTTAGGATCCCACGAAGTGGTGGGATTCTAGCTCNGTAAATTTTAATTTCTGCAAATTACTCACCCTTGAACGAAGGTCACCCTGAGCAAAGGTCATTATCAAAGCCATGTTCATGCTACTTTGCCTTTCTCTTTTCCTGTTGCATTTTTTCTCTCTGCTCCTTAAAGGAACAGCCTATTTTTGGTATGGAATGATTCTGTCTCCCTTGCCTCCTTCTTCATCTGTGCTTCCTCCTCCTTTCGGGGTATTTCTTGATGGTCTTTGTCCTGAATAGAGCTGGGTATGTATAAAAAGCAATAGATGGTCATTTAGCAAATATTTCTTGTGTATTAACCTAAGCCAGACATTTTGTCTCAGAGTAAGGAACAGTACTCCAAACACTTTGCTGGCATCTCTCAGATCAGGTGTTCATCACTAGTCACAGAGCTGAAAGGACACTGCCAAACCTTGTCGTTAGACTCCACCTCCCAGTTTTCCATCACATTTCAGTCAGAAGCCTTGCCTAAGTGTTTCTAACCCTGCAACATCTCCTGACTTCTAAAATAACCTACCAGAGAAACTGACTTTTATCCATTGTATGTGGCCACTCTTACAGTCTGTTTATCGGTGTATAATGTTAGC
Source organism: Neotoma lepida (assembly GCA_001675575.1). NCBI lineage: Eukaryota > Metazoa > Chordata > Mammalia > Rodentia > Cricetidae > Neotoma > Neotoma lepida. The sequence goes on along the minus strand of LZPO01017298.1, from coordinate 327,689 downwards.
TCATTTGCTTTATTTCCAAGTTCTTGGATGGGGACAGCAGGGAACAATCCTGTCTTAACCTCTCCAGGTAATTAAATGTGGTTAGATCAAGGGATTCCCCCGCCCCTGGAAATAGAAGCTGCAAATATAGTTTATTGTAAGACAAACTGCTAAACGGTCTTACTAAGGAAATGTTCTATAATTCAAGAAAATTCATTGTTGAGTTGGGTCTGTTGGTATATGTCTTTAATCCCAGGACTCAGGAGGCAGAGGCAGGTGGGTCTCTGAGTGAGTTTGAAGCCAACCTGGTCTACAAAGAGTTATTCCAGGACAGCCAGGGCTACACAGAGAAACCTTGTCTCCACCCCCACCCTCAAAAAATGGATCTCTGAGTTTGAAGCCAATGTAGTCTACATAATGAGTTCCAGTCCATCCAGGGCTACATAATGAGACAGTGAGAACCTGTCTAAACACACACACACACACACACACACACACACACACACATCATTTTTGAAGTACAGATAAAGCAAAATCTAGTCTTCTGGTCTTTCTCTCATCAATATTATCATTTTTCAATAAAGTAATTATTGCCTATTGTATAAACTTTGAATAAGAAAGGTATTGGATAACGTGTGTCCAAACCTCTAAGAGATTTCATTTATTTCATGTAGACTCTATCTTAAAGGAATGCCTGGAAATACTGTCTTTTTTCTGTAGACTATCTTGTAACTATAATTACCATATCTAACATATATTGATATTCATTATGAGTCAGATCCAGTTTTAAGTACTTTACAATAATTAGCCCATATAAAACAGTTTAGTGTGCTCATAACGTTTAGAAGTGATCTATATTTTTATTTGAGCTTTAATTCCGTACCTACATTAGTACCTGTTGAATGGATAAATACTTATATTTTGCCTAAATTCTACCATATTTTGGTTTTCTTTCAATTTTATCTGTATTCATTTCTCAGATGTTCTAATACAATGATGCTGTGACTTTTTAATACAGTTCCTCATGTTGTGGTGACCCCCAGCCATAAAATTATTTCTTTGTTACTTCATAACTGTAGTTTAGCTACTGTTATGACTCATAATGTAAATATCTGATATTTGACCCCAAAGGGGTTTCCACCCACAGGTTGAGAACCACTGCTCTGTAGCTCATAGCACAGGACATGTTGTTCTCTTGTATTGTCTAAAGCCTGCTTGTGACCTAAGGACTTGTGGGACTGGGAACGGAGTGTGATGAGATAGTGGTGTGGTGTATGCAGGTAGANTTTTATTGCGATGGCTGTTCTCCTCGTTATGACTGCTCTGCTTTGCTTATTTTAGGCATTTTGTGCTGAGGTGACCAAGAGGTCCAGTGAGCTGAATCTCAGCAGTAACAGTGGTGAGTAAGAACTTAAGAGTCCTACAGGTGTAGTGGTACCTGGGTGGGGGCAGGAGAATCAGGATTTCAGGTCATACTCAGTTAGATAGTAAGTTTGAAGCCATTCTGGGCTACATGAGACTCTTTATCTTAAAGAAAGGTGGGGGGCCTGTCCATATGTTCTGATTACAGATTCTGATCCAGGAACTCTGGTCTAGGTCAAGCAGGTCTCTTTAAAACTGTCTACTTGGTTTCACAACTGAGCGAGGTTTGGGATTCCTGAGATTGATGGAGTAAACCTACCTTGGATGTTGTGTGCTAGTGAGGTTAGTTTTGTCTCAGACTTCCACCCCTTCACTGGAATGGGAGTGGACTGGGGTGGAATGTTTAATGGCTCAGTAGAGCTGCAAGTACAGAAAGGTAGCTCTGTTAAGAGTCTTAGGATGGCGATTCTTAGGAGCCTATGTTTATTTGTAAAGTGAGGGTACCAATGGTGACTATGGACCAGTGAGATGGCTAATCAGGTAAGAGCACCTGCTGCCAAGCCTGATGAGTAGAGTTCAACTCCTGGAACCCACATGGTAGAAGGAGAAAACTGATGCTCACAAATTGTCCTTTGACCTCCAGATGTGTACCATAGTACATGTGTGCTCAAACACACACACACACACACACACACACACACACACACACACAAGAGAGAGTGCACATGAACTGTAATTTAAATAAATAGACAGTTTTTTTTATAATTTCCAATTATCAAAAGATGTTTTTTAAATTAAAATTACAAAGCTTTAAACCAGTTCCAGGAGACAAATAAGAAGGGGCACAAGTTACTTAATGACTCTGGGAATCTTAAGTGACTTCATTTGTAAGATGAACTAAATAGTTCCTGCCTCATAGGATTGTGTGGCTTAAATAAAATAATATATGTAAAGCTCTTACAACAATGTCTAGAGCAGTTCTCGACTTGCTTTTTCTCCCCTCAAAATATGTTTCTGTGACTCAATCATGTAAAGGTAATTTCTTTTCATCAGTACAGTAACATTCCATTATTGAAGGGCATCAGGTTATTTCCATTGGACAGTTAGTTCCAATGTGAACTTTTAAGGTGGCTCAGTGAGTAAAGGTGCTTGCTACCAAGTCTGAATCTCTCTCTTGTTTTAAAAACAGAATGTGAGCTTTGCAAAAGTTTTTGGTTTTAACTTATATAAGAATGCTTGTCCCAGTTTTATATCACAGATATTTAGGAGTTCTAATTGCTCTATAGAGTTCTCAACACTTGATATTGTTCAACTTCCAAATTCTTTCCCAACTGGTAGGTGATGGTGCATTTCTCTAATTGCCATCAAGATAAGCATCTTTTCACATAGATATAAGCCACATTTGCTTTTCTGTGAAATAGTTTGCATCGGTGTTTTGCCTGCATGTATGTCTGTGTGAGGAAACCAAAGTTCCAGACAGTAACTTCTGAGCTGCCATGTGAGTGCTGGGAATTGAATGTGGGGCCTCTGAAAGAACATCCAGTGCTCTTAACTGCTGAGCCATCTCTCCAGCCTCTTGCTACTTTAAAAAAAATTAAGGTTATAATTAGTTCTTTGAGAATTTCATACAATGCATTTTCTCTAACCCTCTCCCTAGCTCTTCCAAGAGTCACCCTTCTATTTTATTTTTTGAGACAAGTTCTCATATTGCCCAAGTTGGTCTCAAAACCTTTATGTATTCCTGATCTTGGCTCCAGCTCTCAAATGTGGGCATTATAAGCACATGTTACCACTCTCAACTTCAGTTTTTCTTAATTTCCTCAAGGCAGGCTTTCTCTGTGTGGCTCTGACTGTCCTCTGTGGAACTCACTCTGTGGACCAGGCTGACCTCAAACTCAGATTTGACTGCCTCTGCCTCCTGAGTGCTGGGATTTAAGGTGTGTGCTGCTACCACCACCACCCAGCCAGTTTTTTGTTTTTTTAAAATACATTTTATTCCTTGAATTCTGTAGCTTTAGGTATTTGTTTTTTTAAGTCTGGTAGATGTAAGAGGTTAAGGATATGTCGCTTAGCAGGAAACTTACTTATGAATTGACAAATCACACACAGCAGAGGGTGGATATGATTAACTCCATCGTCTTCTAAGCTAACTGGTATGCTTGTAAGGAGGCCATNAACTATGCATGCAGGTTCCCTTTACACCNGGTGTAGCTTTCACAGATAGGGCTTAAGCTGCTGATACTGACAATGGTGGTAATACCCTTGGGACAAACAGTGCCTGTGATAATCTGCTCTACTGAAAACCCATCAGCCTTCTATATCTGTTTTTGATAGTTGTTTCAGTCCCCCAGTGGACCAGAGGGGAGCAAAGAAGTGGATTTGAAGCTGGATCCCCTGCCATCAATCTGATGGGTGTAAAAGTNGAAGAGATGTGTGAGGCCAAAGAATGGATTGAAAGATTGCTGACTTCCAAGGACCGCTACATCATTGAGAATAGTCATATTCTCTACCTTGGGAAAAAAGAGCATGACACGCTGTCTCAGCTCCAGGCAACTTTAGGTGTCTCCATTTCAGAGACTGTCAGTCCAAGAAAGGCAACGCTGGAGATTNGAGGTGCCCAGGCTGACCTCTTTGAAGCAGTTACGAAAGTTGAATGTATGCTGTGTGAAGTTCAGGAAGAAGTGGCAAGAAAAGAGGAGAAAAGCCTTCGGGGCTTGTTAGGTGAGTGATTGCATGTGNAGGTAAAAGCGCTTGCTAGGTATTGTGGCACACATCTTTCCGCCCAGCACCTTCGAGGTGAATCAGTGAGTTCCAGGCCAGCTAGGGCTGTATAGTGAGACTGTCTCAAAATAAATAAATAAATAAAAATTAGAACAGGAAAAAAGAGTTTCTTAAATTCAAGTAAATGTCCTTCTAACTAAAGGATGAGGGAGCCCCAGTGATCTTGGTGTTAACAGTGTCCTTGTAAGGGATGAGGGAGCCCCAGTGGTCTTGGTGTTAACAGTGTCCTTGTTAAGTCAGGGCAAAGCTCTCTGCAGACAGAGTTATGGGACAGAAGCAGAAAGGAGAAAAACAATGAACCCTGATTCCCCCAAAGCCAGGTNTGATCCCAGCACNTGGGAGATGGAGGCAGGAGGATCCAGAGTTCAAAGGCTACCCTNAGTTANAGAGTGAATTGGAGGCCAACCTGGCCTACAGAGGATCCTGTCTCAAAACAAAAANGTCAGCTCTCCTAACTGTTGCTTCTGGTCATGAGTGTACTCATGTATTTGTGGTCAACAGCCTGAGTGAAGAAAAAAAAACAAGCCATTCAGGTTCAGTTTTAGCTCATTTGCTTCTCATGATTGGGGGTATATATATTTTTATTTATTCTTTGGGATTTTCATACATGTATATTGTATATTTTGATCATATTNACCCCCATTCCTCTTTTCCNGCTCCTCTTAGGCCTCCCCCACATTTCCCTTCCAACTTCATCTCCTTTCTTTAAACCTGAGTCCAATTGGAGTCTCCATAGACACATGAATCTAGTGCAGTCCAATGGAATGGAGCATGAGCAACCCATCAGGCTGCATCCCTGAGGAAAATGGACTCTTCCTCCTCATAGCCATCAAATACCAATAGTTCCTTAGTTAGAGGTGGCAGTCCCTGAGGCCCTCCCCACACATGCTCAAATTTTGACTGGCTTGATCTTATGCAGGTCTTGTGCAGGTGGCCACAACTGCTGCGAGTTCATGTTTCCAACAGCTCTATTATATCTAGATTTTTTTTTTTAAAGAAAGGGTCTCAAGTAGCCCAAGCTGGCTTTAAACTCATTATGTACCCAAGGATGGCCCTGAACTCCAGATTCTCTTGCATCTGGCTCCTAAATGCTGAGATTCCAGGTCTTTGCCATGGTGCCTGNCCTTGTTTTGTTTTGTTTTGGTTTTGAGATAAAGGTCTCACACTGTAACTGAGGCTTTCCAGAAATTCGCTATGTATTCTAGGTAGGCTCTGAACTCAGACCAGTCAGTCCTTCTGCCTCAGCCTCCCAAGTACTGGGTTTAGAGATGTGAGCCACCACGTTCAGCTCAGGTCATAACACTTTGATAAATTGTGTTTTGTCTTTCTANTGCCAGAGTTGTTTATTAATAAATAGAAGCACATACCATTGGATTTACTTGTGATGACATGGATTGCCTAGGAGATAATTACACAGAAAGCCTAAAGTGAGACCTACTAGAGCCATGGAGGAAAAGCAAAAATAAAAATATCAAACAGAAACCCAATATGCCCAATTCGGCAAATGGAGCATTCAAGTGTGGATATATTCTACCTGATTACTTGAGTTTTATTACATTTATGTATTGCTGGCATTTTGATCTNTAAAATTACTATTTTGAACTTGGTCCCCAACAAAAGTACTCACTGGTATTGTAAGATATACCCAAGTACCTCTCACTCAGTGTGATTAAACTCATTAGAGTTAACTGTGGGCATTTGGGCCTATGTGAGTCCTAGAGCCAAGATATTGTCTCATTTAAAATGCCACTTAGATGGCCAGCAAGGTGGCTCAGCAGGTAAAGGCACTTGCCATCTGACCTGAGTTCAATCCCTGGGACTCGTGATGGAAAAGAACCAACTTCCACAAGCTATCTTTTCTACCCCTGGGTACCAGCACATCCACACATCCACACAAAGAAATAGATGTTATTTAAAAAAAATTTAAGTGCCACTTTGAGTGAAGGCAAATCTTATAATCCTATAAGCTCAAAAAAAAAAAAAAGGCAAAACACACTAACCAAACAATAAAACCCAATCATATGTCATCCCGGAAGACAGGTTATTCCATTCATTTATTTAACTACTACATAGTGCATTGTGCTAGANACTGCTGATAAACAAGGTAGACATTGTTCCTGCTCAAAGTCTGACTGAGGGTACTGATAAGTGAGTAGGTGAACTATGACAGAGGAAGGCGGCCATGCTGTGGGAGTACAAAGGACACCTTGTTCCCACCTGGGAACCCAGGAAACGGCTTCTTGAAGGAGGTATGGTAAACAGAAAGCTGAATAAGTGGCATCTAACCAAAGAAAGAAAGTNGAGAAATAAGAGGATAGCTGGGCAGTTGGTGGTGCACTCCTTTAATCCCAGCACTTGGGAGGCAGAGGCTGGTGAGTCTCTGTAGGTANATCTCTGTGAGGCTAGCCTGGTCTACAAAGTGAGTTCCAGGACAGCCAGGGCTACACAGAGAAACCCTATCTTGAAAAACAAACAAAAAAACCGAGTACAGGCTAACATAATGGGCTGGCTGCAGGGGCACNTGATGTGATTGCACTCACAAGGTATAGGCACAAGAATTAGGAGTTCAAGGTCATCCTCTGCTGCATGGGAGATTCCAGGCCAGGCTGGGCTACATGAGTCCCCTTCTTTGGCTCAGCAGTTAAAAGCACTTGTTGCTTTTACAGAGGACCTGGGTTAAGTTTACAGTACCCACATGGCATCTCAAAACCACCTGTAACTCCAGGTTTAGGGGATCTGACCCCTCTTCTGACCTCTGCTGGCAACAGACACATACAGGCAAAACCATAGCATAAGATCTAACATTATGTTTTTGATATAAAATGAATCTGGATATTTAAACTGACACCAGTGTTAGCTCAAGAGACCCATGATTAGCAGTATAGAGTCATGGAAGTCTGATGTTCTCCTGAAAAAGGACATTTTTGGTAGAAGACTAGGTATGTTGTTTCACAGTAGCATTTCAGAGGTTCAAATGAATGACCTCTTTTGGGTCAAAGTTTATGTTATTAACAAAGAGTCATTTTTTTTTAAAGATTTATTTATTGTGTGTACAGAAGAGGGCGCCAGATCTCATTACAGATGGTTGTGAGCCACCATGTGGTTACTGGGAATTGAACTCAGGACCTCTGGAAGAACAGTCAGTGCTCTTAACCTCTGAGCCATCTCTCCAGCCCACAAAGAGTCATTTTTAAATTCTATTATTCTATGGATTGTTAACTATATGTCAGTTGAAAAAAATTTCAAAGTTGCCTTTATTTTATGTATATGACTGCTCTATGACTTTCTGCCAGAAGAGGGCTTCAGATCCCACCATAGATGGCTGGGAGCCACCACGTGGTTGCTGGGAATTGAACTCAGGACCTCTGGAAGAGCAGCCAGTGCTCTTAACCTCTGAGCCATCTCTCCAGCCCCGTCAGTTGATAATTTGAACAAAATTGGACTGAGGCAGAACCTCCTTTCATGCTGCTTTATCTTTTCTGATGATCAGTTCTGACAGTAGAAGCTTGTGGATCTTTGGTCTCAGGTGCCTACCTCCTGTAGAGCTCTGACTGCAGCAGGAGTTAGGTTAATGTTGAGTTCAAGAGATCTGAATGCTAATGTCACACGTTATAAATGTGAGCTGTTGGTCTCTTCCTTTGAAGTCTGGGGCTCTGAATT
>LZPO01017298.1:306787-318981 GCA_001675575.1 Neotoma lepida | reverse complement strand
TGAGCCACCATGTGGTTGCTGGGAATTGAACTCAGGACCTCTGGAAGAGTAGCCAGTGCTCTTAACCTCTGAGCCGTCTCTCCAGCCCATCCCACGCTTTCTTAATGTTTAATGTTTTATGTGTATGGGTGCTTCGCATGCATGGTATGCATGCGTGTCTATGTGCCATGTGCTTGCAGTGCCCATGGAGGCCAGATGAGGGTGTCAACATCCTTTGTGACTTGAGTTACAGACAGCTGTGAGCCACTCTATGGGTGCTGGGAACCAAACCCAGGAACCCAGGTCCTCTGCAAGAACAAGTANTCTTAGCTGCGGAAGCCAGCTCTCCACTGCCCCTTCAGGCTTTCTTAATTCTTACATTTGAAACCTGGCTGAAGTACAAACATTTCCTATGAGCAACATAACCATTTACCGTGATTACAGCATTATTGTGGGGGGGGGGAGTGTAATTAATGCTCTCCTTCCCATTTTCGAAGTCTTAAGATCCAAGCCATCAAGAACAACATCACCCCTCCATTTCACCCTGTAACTTGCTGCATCCTAGTCCTAGAACAGTTTTAGGGCAGAAGCTCAGCTCCAGCAGCTCCAGGAGGCTCTGCCCAGCCACCCTTCCCAGTGTGTCAACTCAGAGACAGGAATCGTGAAGAGTGGAGAAAGATTTCATCAGTTCACTTTGGGAAGAGGACAATACAAACGGTCCCAGAGCCTCCAGTTTCTTGTTCTGGTTATTTATGTGAGTTTTAGGTTTAATTAAAGGATGGATTGGGGGACTGGTGACGTGGCTCAGCAGTTAAGAGCACTTGATGCTCTTTCAGAGGACCTGGGTTTGATTCCAAACACATGGTCACTAACAATCTGTAACTCCAGTTCTAGAGGATCTCTGTATGTACTGCATGCACACAGCGCACAGATATGCATGCAGGCAAACCCCATGCACATGAAATGATAATAAATCTTTTTAGAAAAGATTTGAGAGTATGCAGAGAAAGCAAGCAGTACTTGTCAAGGCTTTTCCTGCCCATCATTACCTCAGTTCAGGGTCCTGCAAGATGGTCTCATAAATTGTTTATTGTTAATCACAGTCATCTATGGTGGGGTACTAATCTGGATTCTACAAGAAGATCTGTCTCCATCATGAACAACTGTTCTAACCTTGGAAGTGGCCTGTCCTCCCTGGAAGGCCCTGTGATTCCTGGAATCCAAGGTGGCTAAAGGTTTAGGTGCTTTCAACCTTAAGACAGGTTAAGTAGACTGACACTCCTTATTAATAGATACGCCTATGCACTTAGGCCCTAAGTAAAAGAGACACGCAGTCAGAGGTGGCAGGCTTCTGCCTTATTTTAGATACCTTCCAGGACCTGGTGAAGAGCAAGGGTTTCTGTTTGTTTTAAGCAGAAACAGCTCCTGGGTGCCAGGTACAGCTCTTCCTGGATGTTCTAAACAGCACAACATATATGCTTTCAATGGGCTGAATTGAATCCNATGGAATTTCAATCCACATTTTTAGATTTTTTGTTTTCAAGACAGGATTTCTCTGTGTAGCCCTGGCTGTCCTTGAACTCACTCTATAGACCAGGCTGGCCTTGAACTCAGAGATCCGACTGCCCCTGCCTCCCAAGGTCATGTGCCACCACTGCCCAGGAAGAATTTGTTTCATTAAATCTCCTTATGTTTTTTTCCTGTGTTCACGGAGCACTGAAACAAGGCTTTGTCTTTCTCATTTTTTAGAACAGTGGACTGATCAGCAAGGAAAAATGGATAAAATGGAAGAATTTCACACTTATCTTCGTTACCCAGTACCTTTAACTCAGGAACTTGAGGACAAAAAGAGGCAGTTTGAGAAGTGTGGCCTATGGGTTGTGAAGGTATGCTTAATCATGGGAGGCTGTGGTTCACTTTGCTGTTAATTGGTCCTCTAGCCAAAATAAAAATTCACCTGCCAAGAACTCTCAGCCAGCCGCTCAGTCACCTGGAGTCTGGAGTAAGACTGGGTGGGAAATCAGGCCTGAGGGTGTAGTTGGAATCAGGAAGTAGAAATGGTGTCAAGACATGCAGAGTCACAGATTCAAGATTTACGAGCAGGTGGTCTACCTATCAATGACCACAACAGTGGAAAGCACAACAGGGCTTGGTCCACCGTGCTATTGCTGTTTTTATCTCACACACCATTAGCTTTAATGGGACACGTACTATGTCTGTGTTGTTGGTCATGTCAGTACCAGTGACTGGCACATACTGGCACATTTACAAAGAAGTGTTACTAGGTAGAGAAGTTAAAAAGATTTTAATTTCTTCTCCTAAAAGTCTGACAGAAAAGACTAATATTTGATGTTTCTAACATTTGGAGGTCAGAGAACCTTAGCTATTGTCCTTCCTTTCACAGCTCACCTTGTTTTCTGAGACAAGGCCTGTGGTGGTTTGAATGAGAATGACCCCCCCGAGGTCCATATGTTTGAATGATTAGTCCTCAGTTAGTAGACCTGTTTCGGAAGAGTTAAAAGGTGTGGCCTTCCTGGAGGAGGTGTGTCACTGGGGGTACCAGGCTGAGTGTCTCATTCTCTCTGCCCTTTGCCTCTGGATTGGGATGTAGAGCTCTCAGCTACTGCTCTAGCACATGCCTGTCTGCTTCCTGCCATGATGATCATGGACNAACCCTCTAAAACTGTAAGCAAGCCCCCAGTTAAATACNTTCTTTTATAAGAGTTGCCTTGGTCATGGTGTCTCTTCACAGCAACAGAATAGTAACTAAAACAGGGTCTCTCACTTTTACTTGGAACTTACTNACTAGGCTAGGTTGGCTAGCTAGTAAGCCCCAGGGACCTGCTCCCTCCCCTNTGCTGGGATTACAAGCTCATGGCACCATGTTTGGCTTTTTAAAATGTAGATTTGGGGGATCAAACTGAGGTCCTCATGCTTTCAAATCAAGCACTTTACCAACTAAGCCATATCCCAAGCCTGTGAATTTTCTTTTTGTTACTTTTTTTTTTCCAGACAGAGTCTCACGTAGCCCAGGCTAGTCTCATACTTGCTATGTAGCTGAGATTGTCCTTCATCTCTTTCTGATCCTTCTAACTCCACTTCCGGGATCATAGGCAATCAACTTCATTAAATGCACTTATTGAAAAGGGTAGNTTTTGAAGAGAGAGAAGCCAAATTAGGAGAGGATTGAAAAGCAAAATGCATGGTGTTCCAGGCACATAGCACATGTAGTTTGCAAGTAGTGCAGGAGNCAATTTAAGTAGCCGTATTTCAGACCAATTCAATTCTTTTTTTGTTCCCTTTGCTTCTAGGTGGGGCAGATAGACAATGATGTGCTCATGGCTGCCTTCCAAGAGAAGAAGAAAATGATGGAGGGGAGAACACCGAAGGGACNTGGGAGCCAGAGGTTGTTTCAGCAGGTCCCATATCAGTTCTGCAATGTGGTGTGCAGAGTCGGCTTCCACAGACTGTACTCAACACCTTACGGTAGGTAGCGGCCTCATCCTCAGGCTAGTAACTAAAACAGGGTCTCTCCCTTTTACTTGGAACTCANTAACTAGGCTAGGCTGACNAGCCAGTGNGCCCCAGGGACCTGTTCCCTCCCCAGTGCTGGGATTACAAGCTCATGACAGAATCCTCAGGGCTNCCTACANGGGCAGGGTGAGCAGACATCAGTGTANGGCTATGGGGAGGGACCCTTTGGCACTGGCCTTTAGGGATGAAGTCTTTCGGAAATGGTTGGTATTTTATCTGTTGTTGGTGGGTGTTACTTAGATGCAAGTGTGAACAGTAGGATCTATGGTTCAGGTTTTAATCTCCTTGTTTCTGTGTTCTGTGTGCAGAGGGCACCTTGGAGAGTCACTGCTTTGCCCTTTTTATGTCAACAAAATTATCAATACCAACCCCTCATTCCTTAGTTAGAAGCACATTTACTTAAACTTAAGGAACTTACGTTTTGCACCTGTCCCTGGGTTTTTTGTTTGTTTGTTTGTTTGTTTAAAGACAGAGTCTAAGTAATCCTGGCTGGCTTGTAACTCATAGACATCTGGCTAGTAACTGGGATTAAAGGCATGTACCACCNTGCCTAGCCATTTCATCCTCTATTTCCTGTGAATGAATCAGGTCTAGTCTTGCATGTCAAAGAGGAGAGGGAAAACACAGACCAATTACTTACCATGTGCTGCTGGACAGGAATAGGGAGCATTGCTCAGTCAGGGAAAAATCTCCCTTACAGCCTTTGTAGTCTGTTGCCTAACCAGGAGACTGACTTTGCATTGCCTCACAGGCTAGAACCTACTCAGATTATTAGCNAGATTACAATTTCCAGCAATATGATTCCTTTAAAAATTCAGCAAGATCAGTGGTTAAGAGCACTTGTTGCTCTTGTAGAGGACCCAGGTTTGATTCTTCGNATCTACATGGTAGTTCACAACCATCTGTAACTCCAGTTCTGGGGATTTGATGCCCTCTTCTGACCTACTTGGGCACCAAGCACATAAATAGTGCATACACATTTCATGTAGGCAAAACCACTCACACATAAAATAAAAATGAATAAATCTAATTTTTAAAAAAAAAGTCCAGCAAGCAAGTTAAAAGAAGTTAAAAGCATTTGTTCTTCCACAGGGCCAGGGTTTGATTCCCAGCACCTACATGATTACTCAAAACCATCTCTAACTCCAGTCCCCGGGGGAATCCAGTGCCCTCTGCTGGTCTCTATGGGCACTGCATGCACATGGTGCATAAACATACGTACAAGCACTCACACAGACACATAGAAGATAAATGAAATTTACACACACACACACATACACACACACACACACACACAATTAAAAAATTCAGCAGGTGAGAGAACTAATTTGAGGTCAAGTTCATGTCTTCATAATGCCACAAGGGGACACAGGATCCCTTTTGCAGGATCTTGGTTATATCACTAAAACAATTTTAAAAATGGACTCGGCAGGGAACTCAAAGGCTACTTTATTGGAATGAGTGGAAATAATAGGGCAAGCAACCAAGTTGGAAGTCTGTGTGTTGGCTTGGCTGAGGGAAGTAGAAATAAAAGGAAGGTTATACTTGCTGAGCTGTAAGTTAAGACAGCAGGCAGGCTCAGCAGTGGGAGTCTGTGGCTTCACGGGACACAGTGGGGAGAGGTGAGCTTCAGAGAGAGTGAGGTGTTCCAGTATCAGGGCAGACAGGCCTAGGATTTTGGTCAGGAAATAAAAAGGGGGGTAGGCTGGGGAGGGGGAAGGTTACAGTTTCTGGGTCAGAACTAGCCACATCTCTTTCTTATTATTTTGGTTCTACCAGCTGGAAGAAAAGACTTTCAAACTGAGAAAACTGCTCTAAGAGCATCATGCCTTATTTTCCTGTTATTTATAGTTTAAAATCAAAACAGAAGAAATGTTCTTAGAGTCCTTCAGGTTCTTAGCCTTTTGTTGAAAAAAACTAAACTATGGAAGCTAGAATTTTATGTTTTATGAATTAAAAATTTTATGAATTAAAAATAAATATATATACACATATGAATATATGTGGATATATATTTTTATATATATATGTATTAAGAGGCTTTGTTCTAAGTGCTTTATCTCTTTTGTCCTTGAGGTAATATTCAAAAAGAAACTCTTGCAAAGAAAAATTTACTTATTTATTTTTAGTCTCAGACTATTATTATTTTGGCACATAATTTATTTTGGCACTGTATCTTCTGTGTTTACAATGCAGGGAGATTATTTTGTGATTTTTGAAAACAGAAATACTAATACTGTTAAGTGTGTCAGCCTCTAGCCACCATGACTATTGAACATGAGATATGGCTAATCTGAATTGAAATGTACTAGAAAGGTAAATAAAATAGATACTGGATTTCAAAACCTACAATAAATGTAAGCTATCGCCCTAGTGAATTTTTAAAAGTATACAACTTTTAAAGTTTATTTTATGTGTGGTAGTGTTTTGCCTGCCTAGGTGCATGTGCACCAAACTATGTGTGTGCCTTGTACCTGTGGAGGTCAGAAGAGAGGTTGAATTCCCTGGAACTGGAGATAATGGATGGTTGTGAGCCACCATATGGGCTCTGGGAACTTGTCTTAGTTAGGGTTTCTATTGCTGTGAAGAGACACCATGACCACGGCAATGCTTATAAAGGAAAACATTTAATTAGAGGTGTCTTACAGTTTCAGAGATTTAGTCCATTTTCATCATGGTGGGACATGGTGGCACACAGTAGACACAGTGCTGGAGAGGTAGCTGAGAGTTCTACATCTTGATCCACAGGCAGCAGGAGACTGTGTGCCACCCTGGGTGTAGCTTGAGCATATATGACCTTAAAGCTCACCTTCACAGTGACACACTTCCTCCAACAAGGTCACATCTAATAGTGCCACTCTCTCTGGGTCAAGCATTCGAACACGAGTCTGTNGGGGCCATTCCTATTCAGACCACCACAGGTGGTTAAGAACAAAAGGCTAAGAACCTGAACTTGGGTGCTCTGAAAAAGAAGTGTGCCATCTCTCCAGCCCCTTCTTAGTGAATTATACAGTTAACTCGATACTGAAATGACACTTTTACTCTAATTTGATTTCATCTTTTCATCTTTTTCTTTTTTCTTTTTTAATGTAGCTACTAAAAAACTTAAAGTGGCGTATGTGGCTTGAATTGAGTTTCTACCCCAGTGCTGCTCTAGAGCCTAAGTCGGTATTTGGTTCAGTACAGAAGGGACAGGAATAGAATAGAAGGAAGGAATAGCTTCAAAGAAGTTTTAGTGTGTTCCCCTCTACATGAGGTTATTTGTTTTCAGTGCTGAGGGGTGAACCACGGCTTTGTGGTGCTAATACATGTCACCAAGCTGCATTTAGTCCCTCTACAGTAAAGGGCTACTGAACACTTTGACTCTTAGTCTGGAGGTTTGGGTTTGTTGGCTTGTTTTCATTTTTGTGTTGCTATTTGAGACAAGGTCTTCCTATATAGTCTCAGTTTGCCTTGACCTCTGAACCCTCCCACATCAGCCTCCTGAGTGCCAGGATCACAGACATGGACCACCATGCCTGGCTCTTGAGTGTTGTTAATATTCCGGAATCTCTAATATAATAGGTATTATACCAGAATGGAAACGCTTCATCTCTGGTAGTGAGAATGAAGCATCACCGTCTTACGGTCATAGTCTTCAGAATGCCTGATGGGTGGAAATGACATGGACAGCACAAATCTNGTTCAGGACAAAGGAGACTTAGTGGAGCACTGTGCCAGGCCCAGTATGAGATCAGGATACCTTGGGAGGGACGATGTCAGGACTATGTTCTCCTAAGCCAAGGTTGCTCTTCTTCATAAGAAGCAAAGCATATTTACATTTTTGTCTTATGTCTGTGACTCTGCCTTCTCGCCCCCTCCCCTTTCTCCGTTTTAGTTCTGGGCTGTGTATGTAGCACAGGTCGGCCTCAGACTTGCGACCCTCCATCCTGATGCTGCCTGTTCTTACTGGACGATATTTAAAAATCTGTTTTCTCAAATGCTGTAGAGATAGACCTATTTGTAGCTTGNGTAGCCAGCCAGTGTTTTAAGAACAGATTTCCTTATTACTGCTGTCTGGTTAATAATGACTTGAATCATAATTTGTCTGAATCTTAGATTTTCATGCTTTAAATAAAATTATCCAAATTACAGATTAATTGAATCTAATCAATGTGAAATTGCTTTGGAAGCTAGTGACTTCCCTGTAAATTTTAATGATGTATTCTAATGTAAAACCATTGTTGATTATCAGTGGTATTGTTTCAGTGGAGCAACTTAGGGATGAGGTAATTATGTGAAGGTCTAGAGAGAAAATACTGTTAGCATCCAAACAGACATCATCTACTAGAATGTAATTTTTTTTTCTCTTCCAGACCAAGTTTATGGAACCGGCATACATTTCACCAAGAGCCTCAAAAAACTAGCAGACCAAGTCAAGAAAACCTCTAGCACCGATAGGCTAATCTATGTATTTGAGGCAGAAGTGCTCACAGGCTCCTATTGTCAGAGTAATAGCTTAAATATTACCCCACCGCCCTTGAGTCCTGGGGCCTTAGATGCTCATGACAGCGTGGTTGACAGTGTTTCCAACCCTGAAACCATTGTTGTTTTTAGTGGCGTGCAGGCGATGCCCCAGTATTTGTGGATTTGTACACAGGATAGGTCATTGTCACAGCATCAGATGTGGGGACAGGACTACTCATTGGGACTAGAGTCCTGGCAGGGGGTCTCAAATGGCAGCCCTGTTTAGTCTCTATGTCATTTTAACAACCAGGAGGGTTTGGGGAATTGACAAAACAATGACGTCAGTGACTTAGAGAGTGGCTTGTTGCTCCAAATTATCTGTTCAGAATGACTGGGTTACTAAAGGTACCAACCACATACTAGTGTCTCAATGCCTTCTTCACCTCTGGNCTTGGGGTAGACAGACGTCAACTAAAACTTGTTCCTAACTGTCTCTTCTCTCCTTGACATCCTTCATCTCCTTTGCTATAGATAACAGCAAGAATATTTTACATGTAACAAAGCTATTTTTTTTCTAGTAAGTAATTCAAGCCTGTTATTTTCTAAAATGATGATAATATAAAATAGGACAACAGAATGATTTTAGATTTTCTGTATAATTTTGTAAAGTGCTTTAGATATTCAAATAAATCACTTTTGTCTGAGTAACTGGCCCTGAGTACTTATGTGTGAAATGAAATAATTCGAATTGGAAGGACATCAAAAGATTGATACTATTTGGATTCAGTGATACCAAACAGTGCCACTCAGTGCTGGGTGTGGCTACACACACCTTTAGTCCCAGCACTTGGGAGGCAGAAGCAGGAGAGATCTCTGAGTTCAAGTCCAGCCTGGTTTGCAGAGTGAGTTCCACAACAGCCAAGGCTACACAGAGAAACCCTGTCTGGAGAAACAATATACCCACCCTCCCCCTCCAAAAAAAATCCCCCCAAAACCAACCCAAACAAACAGAAATCCAATGCCATTCATCCACCATGTGGCTTAAGTAGTAANTCACCAAGCATTTATTGGTCACTACAAGATCTTCAGTCA
The DNA here is from genome assembly GCA_001675575.1 of Neotoma lepida. Taxonomy (NCBI): domain Eukaryota; kingdom Metazoa; phylum Chordata; class Mammalia; order Rodentia; family Cricetidae; genus Neotoma; species Neotoma lepida. The sequence goes on along the minus strand of LZPO01017298.1, from coordinate 309,930 downwards.
CTTTGTGGATGCTAAAGCAAGACAAATACCCTCAAAACCTTTTCTCCTGAATAATGAGAAAGGCAGATATGGACACACGAGCAAATACAACTAGCTATAACTAAAGGAGGATAACGGTCTTCGGAAAAATATGAGATCAGGACAAAGGAATCAAGGACTGAGAGGAAGCTTCGAAAAGAGACANTGATAAGACGGTCAAGTGGAGACAGAGCTGAAGCGTGTTGTAGGCAGAGTATAGCTCTTATAAAGCCTGAATCCACCTCCACTGGGTCCAAACCTGGCTTTAAGGTGCTGTTTGTAATAGAGAGGCTAATCTCACCATCTATGTATTGCCTACTTCCAAGATCATACATAGCTGTACTTCTAAACCTCTGGCCTCTCGCTCCAATCTTCAACATCCCACAAGAACATTCCCTTCATCTTACTTTAAGCTGTATTCTCCTTGTAAGAAACATGCTTATTCTATCACATGGTCCTGTCCTGGAATCTGGGCAAGAAAGTCTCTGCTTTAGACTATTGGCTTGAAAGGTTGCCTCTCTTGGTCCCTTGTTTGAGAGGTCCCATTATGGTCCCATTCTGCCATAGCTGGGTCCATCAACACAAGGTAAGGAGTCCACAGGCCAAGAGAATGGACCATCTAGAGACTACAATACTCACTCCTACGCCAACCATTAGGTATCTGGAAACCTCAGATTTCCTACGTAACGAGTTCTGAGTCCATTTGCTTCAGAACACATGTGGGTCTCTTTCTTGGCTCTCCCCAAAACAGACTATGTTGCAATTAGGCTAGTGCAAAGTGCTTGCTTAGCCTATGTGAGGCTGTAGGTTCAATCTCTAGCACATACACATTAAAAAAAAATGTGGGTGGAGGCTGTTGGTAAGATGGCTCAGTAGGTAAAGTCACTTGTTGCCAAGTCAGATGACCCACGTTCAATGCCTGGGATTCACATGCTTCAAGGAGAGAGCTTACTCCTGCAAGTTGTCCTCTGACCTCTACACAAAACTCCTTTCCAATATAAATAAATGTAATAGTAATAAAAAAAAAGAATAGTCAAAGGGTGACCAATTGTGAGGACAATGGGGCCTGAGTATGTTGACTGAGGTATCCACATCCATGTGTGTGAGGCCTGTGGTACCAAGCAGAGAGTGAGGGGACAGATAATCTGTGAAGAAGCGGTATGGAACACGGAAGGGGTGGGCTGACTGAGCTGCTCAGTGTTACTGCGGTGAAACGGGAAAAGACGAACATTTTGGAAGTAAGATTAGTTCTACACTTGTAAAAATGTCCCTAGAAAAAGGCAAGCAAGTTCAAANCAACTTCCTGAATTTCTTTACTCAAACTGTAAACGTACTTAAAATTTAACTCCAATTTTGCAATCTCAGATAATTTGATCTCTGCTTAACAACAATTTTCTTTGTGGAAAGAGGTTTTACATATGGTAGGTATTATTGTTGTTATTATTTTGTGGTCCTAGGAACTGAACCTATGGCCTTAGGCATGCTAGGTAAGCATGCTACCACTGAGCTATGTCCTAGCCCTAGAAAAGATGTTTAACTTCTGGTTGCATACAACNTATGTGTCAGAGTGTTTTCAAAGTGGTGGATATGTGAGATACAGAGNCTACATGGTTAATTTGTAGATATAAAGGATCTGATTGACAGGTTGTATACACAAAGTAGATAGCCATTTTGGAGACGTGAAAACCAATTATTTTTTTTTAATTTTAAATATTTATTTATTATGTATAGTGTTCTGCCTGCATGTATGCCTGCACACCAGAAGAGAGCGCCAGATCTCATTATAAATGGTTGTGAGCCACCATGTGGTTGCTGGGAATTGAACTCAGGACCTCTGGAAGAACAGCCAGTGCTCTTAACCGCTGAGCCATCTCTCCAGGCCCGAAAACCAATTCTTTTGTGGGTTTATTTGCAGAAAGAGTCAAAAAAACAAAGAAATAAAAATAATAAAGTCTCACATGGTTATTATTTATTATTTTTATTTCTTTGTTTTTTTGAGACAGGGTTTCTCTGCGTAGCCCTGGCTGCCCTGGAACTTGCTCTGTAGACTACGCTGGCCTCAAACTCAAAGAGATCCTCCTGCCTGTGCCTCCCAAGTGCTGGGATTAAAAGCATGTACCACCACCACTGGGCAAGCCTTGAACTTGTTATATAGTGGAGACCTTGAACTTCTGATCCTCTGGCCTCCACCTTTCAAGTGCTAGGATTATAGNTCCAAGCCATCATACCTAGCTAAAAATGAATTCTTAGAAGTTTCAAAGTTGCTGTGCCAGTAAATAGAAGCTTAAATACTCTATGCTAGTGTATTTTTCAAGAGAAAATTTAGCTTGATGTCATTATTTTAAGGCACTGACAACATGAACCACTGCTATGAAGGCAAATTTGCTGCAAGTCAAATTAATTACATGCTTGACTTTTGACATTAAAAAGATGTCCCCTGAAGGCTCAGGCAGTTCATGAAAGTATTAATGGAAAAGTCAACAGAATAAGAATACTCAACCTTGTCAGGACAAACATCATCATCATCATCATNATTATTATTATTATTGTTATTATTTGGTTTTTTGAGAGGTTTCTCTATGTAGCTCTAGCTGTCCTGGAATTCACTATGTAGACCAAGCTGGCCTGAAACTCACTGAGATCTGCCTGCCTCTGCCTCCCGAGCGCTAGGATTAAAGACATGGGCTGCCACCACCACCCGCCATTATTTTTATTTAATACTGATAACACCTATTGAGTTAGTTCTTTTATTGTGCTTGTATTCTTATTATAGACTTTAAAGTACAAAATAAGAGGCTGGAGCTAGGGCTTAGTTGGCAATGTGCTTNCCTAGCATGAAGCCCTGGGCATGATTCCCCAGCACTACGCATAAAGTCAAGTGTGAAAGAGAATATAGAATAATATACAAATATACACAACTTAAACATGCAATGAAGAATTAAATCCCTGAAGCAAAGGATATAAGCATTATAAAATCTTGCCACGTTTTTGTTCTATGTTACTTAATTGGTCCTTCCTCTAGTTATTACTAGCTGCCATTTTTGACCAGTCCTGTTGCCATTTTGCTTTTAGTAACAGGATATATGTAACAGAAAATAAATATGCTAGACTGTTAATTCCAAGTA
>LZPO01017298.1:248604-268347 GCA_001675575.1 Neotoma lepida | reverse complement strand
CATCAGAGTGGTACATTAGTAGTTAATGAGCCTGTGTTAAGATACCTTCTTACATGGTGGTGCACGCCTTTAATCCCAGCACTTGAGAGGCAGAGACAGGTGGATCTGTGTTCGAGGCCAGCCTGGTCTACAAGCCAGGACAGCCAGGGCTAAACAGAATCCCCATACTCCCACAAAGCCTTAGAGAAGTCACTTATCACTGAGGTGAATGAACTTGGAACAAAGAGGAACTTACATTTCGATGAGGCAGCTTAGCTTGAGATTGGTCCCCAAGATGAAGTGGTAAGACACTGACCAATTACATCTGGTTTCTAAAAGTGAACCAAGAGAACCCCAAAATAAATCACAGATAAACAGGCTCACCAATGTACAATGTAATTCTGATCATACAACTAGGAATCAGTGAAATTTTTGAGATGAAAATAAAATGGATACAAAATTGTACGTTTCAAAATAAATTCAAGCCATATCCATACTATGAAATAAAATGTACTTAATGTAAACCACAATTTGGAAAAATGGACTATTTTAATAATAAGAGATCATTGTTCAACTGGTTATAAATGGGAAAAAATACAAAGATGTATAGAGACATAGGTAAGTTATAAACCTATTATATAAATGATCTTAAAAGTAGCTATAGCTAAGGAAGTATTTCAGAATGCTTATAGTTCTTATCTCTGAGTAGTAACAATAATTGTCCCATCCAAGATTTCATTGAAGCAGTTTTGTGTGCAGTTGAATTAACCCAGGAACTTGAGCATATTGGGTAAGAACTCTGCCAGTGAGCTGTATCTTTGCTCCATGAATGGTAGTCTCAGACATTAATTAGATGAGAATGTATTAAGGGACTGTTTGTAAGACTTTTGTGGGAAATATTATAGTTTGTCTAAGCCAAGAGGGATTGGAGGAGGAAGTGGTTTCCTGAACATATATAACTCCTTTTAGAATTGATGAAGATATAGCCAACATTTTAATCAGTTTGTGGTAAATTTTCCTAAGGCCTTTAGAAGGTCTGTCTTTCAGCCAGGTGATGGTGGTGCACACCTTTAATCCCAGCAATGGGGAGGCAGAGACAGGCAGATCTCCGAGTTCCAGGACAGCCTGGTCTACACAGAGAAGCTGTCTGGGAGGAGGGGGGTGGTAGTGGTGGGAGTTGGTCAATCCAGCTACTAAAGGGGATGCTAAGTGAATGTAGTAATATTGTTTTTTGTTTGTTTGTTTTGTTTTTTTGAGATAGGGTTTCTCTGTGTAGCCCTGGCTTTCCTGGAACTATCTTTGTAGACCAGGCTATCCTCAAACTCAAGAGATCCACCTGCCTCTGCCTCCCGAGTACTGGAACTAAAGGTGTGTGCCACCATTACCCAGCCAGTAATGTTTTTTAAAAGAAGTGTTTATTTTTAAATATGTTTATAAATGTCTGTGTGTGGATACATACTTGTGTGGGAGGGTGCCTGAGAGGGTTGGAAGCGAGATCAGATCCCTTGGAGTGGGAGTTACATTTACAAGTACTTGTGAGTGGCCCAATATGAGTTCTAGGAACAGAACTTGAGTCTTCTCCAAGAGCAGTGGGTACTCTTAATTGCTGAATCAATCACCTCTTCATTCCCTATGAATGTAGTGTTCTAGATGTATTAGTCAGGGTTTCTAAGAGAAAGAACCAGGGAGAGGGGCAAAGAAAGAGGGAGGTGGGGAAGGGGGGAGCAAGAGATTGAGGTAGTGGCTTGTGATGGGAGCTGCCGACCAAGTAATCTGGAGGGCAGGTCAGCAGGCTGGAAACACAGGAAGCATCACTGTTGCAATCCGAGTCTGAATTCCTTCTCTTTTGGGAAACCTCAGTCTAAAAGTCTTTAGCTAGTTAAGGTCACTCCATAGTATGAAGACCAATCTTAGAATCTGCTCTGTTCGGTTGTCCTGATTTAAATGTTAATCACATCTAAAATACTTTCAGAGTAACATTTAGACTTGTATTTGTCTAGGTAACCTGGTTGACACATGAAATTAGCTATCAGAATCTACTCCTTATTTGTTAGGCATACATACACTTTTTTTAAAAACCATATTGAGCTTCAAATAAACATAACAAAGTTGTCCCTTCATCTAAAATGGTGTAGCTTTTCTACATAACCATAACCCTATTAATAAGTACAATTTTATGTCTCTATACATCCGTTGAACAAATAAACACAAAAGGCAAGTTTATGTGCTTTTAAGGAATTATAATAAACTGGGAAGTTCAGGTGTTAACAAATAACCAGGAAAATATCTAGTAGTGATGTGAGTTTGGTATGTGGTATGCTGGGGCTGTGAGATGTCTCAATAGAGTGCTTGTCTAGTATATTTAAAGCCTTGAGTTCAATATCCAGTCCCACATAAATCGGGTCTGGTGGCCATGCCTATAAGTTCAGCACTCAGAAATTGGGGGGCAAGATCAGAAGTTCAGTGTTGCCCTTGGCTACATAGAAAGTTTGAGGCCAGCATGAGATGCATGATACCTTGTTGCACGAATCCTAATTGGTTTTAACAATAAAAACCCGAGTCAGATACAGGGGTAAATGCTGAAAGATCAGAGAGGTAGAACAGCCAGCCACTAGGTTCTTACCTCTACACAATCCTCAGCCAAAAAGAGACTGAGCTCCTCTCTCCACCCCACCTTATCACTTCCTCTCTCCGCCCAACCATATCACTTCCTGTCAGTCTGTATAGACCTCCAGACCTCTGTGGTTAACTAATGGCTAGCTCCTTCTCATTTTCAGGCAAGCTTTATTTGTTAGAGCACAAATAAAATATCACCACAATACCTGTTTTCAAAAATAGAAAAGAAGTGACTGATATAACAGAGATATAGAGCAATTGCTTTAGATTCAGAGGTCATGAAAAAGATATTAAAATTTTTGTGTTGTATTTTATGCATGTGGGTGTTTTGCCTGCAGTATGCNTGTATACCNCTTGGCTTCCTGGTGCCTATGGAGGCCAGAAGAGGGCTTGTGATCCCCCAGGGCTGGAGGTACAGGTGGTTGTGAGCTGCTGAGTCCCCAGGAAGAACAACTAGTGCTCTTAACTGCTGAGCCATCTCTGTAGCCCAGCCTTTAAATTTTCTAATATTTAGTTTTGGTAACAATAATGTGAGAAGCTAGGTAAAGAATGATAATATGCCTCTTTCAGCATATTTGGATAGCTTTTTCACCATCATGAGCTTCTTTTATTTTTTATGTTTTTTTAGTTTCTGAGACAGAGTTTCTCTGTGTAGCCCTGGTTGTCCTGCAACTCCCTCTGTAGCCCAGGCTGTTCTTGAACTCAGAGCTCAGAGATCTGCCTGCCTCTGCCTCCCAAGTTCTGGGATAGAGGTGTGAGACACCACCACCTGACTAATCATGAGCTTCTTAATAATGAAGTCTGATGTCATCATATTAGTATGATCTTAAGCTTCTTAATAATAAAGTCTGACGTCATCACATTAGTATGATCTTAAACAGTTTTGCATGTAAAGATTTATGTATTGGTACTTTTGGAAATGTGTGATTAATTTGATAGCATTTTATGTTTTTTTATTTCTTTCCACTGAACTAAGGTTAATATTGTGTTATATTTGCTTATCTTTGATCCAGGGTGGGGTCATTACCTCTGACATGATTGAGATGATTTTTTCAAATAGCCCAGAGCAGCAGCTTTCTGCAACACAGAAATTCAGGAAACTACTCTCAAAAGGTAAGTCTTGGATACATCGACTTTCCTTTTTCATCTCTGTGTAAATTATTCATTGTCCGTAATCCCTTTTCTACAGCTCCAGGTAATTTGTTTTAGAGTAGTGTGTTATATGAGTAGAAAAATAAAGAGGCATACAGGTGTGTACAATTTTGAGCCCTGCATTTCATTTCCTTACTTATTTATAGGATCTTACCAGAACATTTCATCTTGGGGCTGTCATGTAAAAGACCTTATAGTAAGTAATAATCAATAGCTTATGCTGACTGAAATTGAGAAGCTCTGCTCTTTATTAAAAATTACTTGAACAGTAGTTACTGATTTTAACAGCAGTTTACCACTGAAAGTTAATTATAGGTTTATTGCGGAATAGGATATTTCCTTTTTTGTGTGTAATTAGTATGCATTGACGTATAGTATTTGTTATTCTGGGCAGATTAAAAAAAATTCTAAGCCATATTAAAATATTGGTAGCAAATAGTAAACCATACAGTGGTAAATTATGGTTGTTTAAAATTATTAGTTTTTAAATTTTTTCATATCTTGAGATGATAACTACATTAAAATATCTACCACCATAACACACATATAAGNTGGTAAAATTCTATGTGATGTCCCTTTTTAGCATGGTTTTCCCACAAAAAGGCATTTTATAGNCATTGCTTTCCTCCATGTATTCTGGTTTGCCAGCTTCCTTCTTAAAAATGAGATAACTAGAACATAGTACTGCAGATATGTTTATTGCAGTAGTTGATGACGAGAGACTTCTTGNCTTGAGAAGACTACTCATTTCAATGTCAGTGTAAGAGAACAGTGTTGGTCATGGCATAGTTATTTATCTGAATTTTCAGCAAAGAAAACTCTTTTCTTCATAAACTGTAGTTTTGAATGTTCTAGGTTTTTGTTGTTGCTTTGATAAAACTTATCCAAAAGCAACTTAGGAAAAAGGGCTTATTTGACTTAGTTACTNTTTTATTGCTGTGATAAACTTGGGGCTTACAGTTCCAGATGGTTATCGTCCATGATGGTGGAGGGGCGGTAGCATGCAGCAGGAGACTAGAGCAGCTGCTGAGAGCTCACATCTCAGACCATAGAGAGGAAGCAGAGAGCACATNGCATGAATGTTATCATCTGGGGACCAAGTGTTAAATGTGTGAGACTTATGGGGAATAAGTCANCATAGCCTACAATCCATCGTAGAGTATTCCATGCCAAAGAAAACACTACATGGCAAAAAAACTGTGGCGCGTACTATATGGGGAATCGTGCTTGCTGGCTAGCAGGCAGGCTTACTATGTTTACTTGCTTTCTCTCACTGTTCAGGACCACCTTTCTAGAGAATGATGCTACATATAGTGTGGGCTGGGCCCTCCTCCCTCAATTAACAGTCAAGATAATCTCCCACAGACCAGTCTGATATAGCCAGTGTTTCAATTGAGATTCTCTTACCAGATAACTATGTCAACTTGACAGAACCTAATGAAGTCATGTGGATTTAAAAAAAAGCCTGTTAACAAATACAGTGACTAGGCCATCGAGATGGCTCAGATANTAAAGGCGCTGGCCTCCAAGACTGATGACCTGAATTTGATCTCTGGAACTCCGATGGTGTGAATCAACTCCCATAGGTTATTATTTGACCTTCACACAACATGCCACATGGGTCCTCACACAGAGAGACAAACAAATAAGTAAATTTAAAATATGTACTAAAAATACATAGTTGTTAAGTTGAGTGCTTAATTGCCTGCCACTCTAGAGGTGGTGGCAGGAATCTCAGAATTTAAGGCTAGTGAGACCACATTTTAAAATAGAAACAAAAACAATCAACTATGTGGCTTAGAAATGTCATTTAATGTAGACTGCTTGCCTGTGAAAGCCTGGGGTTTATCCCCTTTGCTGACAAAGTAACCAAAAGGTTGGTTTTGTTTTATTTTCCTGATTTATTGTCGTTTTTGGTGTATTACTCATTTTTATACAATGTTTCTGTAATTTAGAATATTAACTAGTTTATCTTTATTGTTACCAAGTTTATTATGTTTGAGTGATTGATAAGACTCTTGAACCAGGCAAAGGACATGTTACTGGAACTCCTTCCCTCCAAATCAACATTAAACTAATTAACTCTTTAGTCAAAACAAAAACATAGGGCCTTAATGTAGCACACAGGCTGTCCTATAACTTGCCATGAAGATAACCTGAACTCCAGATCTGCCTCTGCCTCTAGAGTGCTGGGATTATTGGTGTGGACCATCATGTTTGGTTTACCTTTTACAGTAAAGCTGTTGACTTTGCCAAGGATCTCCTAGGTAGTACNGTTCTATTTTTCTGGCATTACTACATACACATAAAAGAAAAAAATCTGTCCTGGAATTATTGGCCTGATTATCTGATATTTCCTGTCTGTTTACCTAGTAAGTACTTATTAAATGATAACACTCATTCTCATAAATCAAAGTGAGATTAATTTGGCAAGTAAGTGTTAGTCAGTTCTTGCTGGCACTTTCTTGTTAGTGCTGATGTGAAGTCCTGTNAGCACATTGAGAATCCTGTCATTCATATTCTTTAGGCAGGTATAATNCAAACACAAATTGAAGCCTTTTGTACTGAAAAAGGACCAGAGGAAAGTATATCAAAATATTAGTAGTAGTTGGTTTTGGATTTCCCTGATTTCTGAGTTTCCAAAAATAGTAGAGTAGAGGTTCTCAAGTTGTAGGGTGTGACCCCTTGGGGGTGTTGAATGACCTTTTTAAGAGTCACATATCAGATATCTTGCATATCAGATATTTACATTATGATTCATAACAGTAGCAAACCACAGTTATAAAATAGCCCACAGTTATAAAATAGCAATGAAACAATTTTGTGATTGGGCGTCACCACAACATGAGGAACTTCATTAAAGGGTTGCAGCATTAGGAAGGTTGAGAACCACTGTAACAGAGGCATTAATTTTAAGAATTCTTGGTAGTGTAGCTCAATAAGAATTATTTGCTTAGCATACAAGGTCTAGCACTAAGGATGCACGAACATGAAAGATTTCGCCTATGCTGCAAAAACAAAGAATTCTGCCCTTCCTTCATTTTCAATGTTTAAGCTTATTTTTTGTGATACCTTTCAAGCCACACTACTTTGAAAGTGACCAAATTCAATTTTAACTTTTTTTTGGGGGGGGATAGATTTCTAATATGAAAGTTGGCCAGTGAATGATGAGAAAGGGGTATTGTGACTAATTTTGATCTATGAAGTCATTGTATTGAAATCTTTTATTTTATTTTATGGGAAAACAGAACCTAATCCTCCTATTGATGAAGTCATCAACACACCAGGAGTAGTGGCCAGGTTTGTCGAGTTCCTCAAACGAAAAGAAAATTGTACACTGCAGGTGCGGATGTTTTCATTTCTTGCCTTAGAACTTCATTCTTGCAAACTTTTTGTCTATGAATTACTTAATCTATATGAAGGTTTGTTTGTTTATAATGGTATTGGTGATAACTGCCTTGTAAACTGCTTGTATAGGTTGTTAACATGTAGGTCCTGATCAATACTTGCTAGAATTTGTGTCTTATTTGAATTTTTAGCAGTAGGAGATGTCATAACCAGGAGCCTATGCAAGCTATGTGAAGTTTCTTGCGGGGGGGTTAGACTACTTGTTGGCCTTCTCANGATGGTNTATATATAACATGGACTGGCCTAGAAACTCAGTAATCAGACCTGGTCTTACTAACCCTCTCCTACGCTGAAAGAGCCTACAAGGAAACTTTGCCATGAGATCTTTTTGCCTTAAGTTTGATTTTCTACTAATGGACTGTACAGAGAGTTTACCACATTAGGACTGAATATTTTTGTAAAATAATTTTTCTAGTTTTGATTTCTAATTTATTTATTTTTATTGTATGTGTATTGGTGTTTTGCCATGGGTGTTGAGTCTCTTGGAACTGGAGTTACAAACAGTTGTGAGCTGCCATGTGGGTACTGGGAATTGAACCCCTGTCCTCTGGAAGAGCAGTCAGTGCCTTTAACCACTGAACCATCTCTCCAGCCCCCTAGGATTGAGTAATTTTCACAGTAAAAGGAGCCAGCTATCAAACTCATAGCCTTTGAGTATCTGGAATTCTAAAAATACTACCTTTTTTCCTGAGTAAAGTTAAACTTTTGCTCCTATTTTGATTGTTCAGTAGCAGATTCCTTTAATAGCTGAGTTATTGACAAATATCTATAATCCATAAATTCTCACCAAAGTATTTTATATAATCTGAAGGGCTCAGGTCTTTTAGAGAAACTTGCAACTATAAAATTTGGTTGAATTGCAAGTAAATCTCAAGATGGGAGAAATACTTGCCAATGGTCAAGTAATACCCACCTCCTTTGTCACTCTTGGTTGAGACGTAAATGGCAGTCCTTGTCCTAGGCTCCTTGGCTAGGTCATTGCGGATGACTTGTGAATCTTAATGTTTTGTCTTGCTATTTTCTCTCCTCCTGCTCCATCTTTCTCTTTATTTTACATCTTTGTTGTGGTGATGAATTTCTTCCAGAGGAGAAGGAAGGAATCCAGCAAAGGTAGAGGACTTTTCTACCGCATCAGTTTTCTTCTCCAGTTTGACCTTTGCCAATCCCTGTGTTTATTTGAATTAAGATTCTGTTTTGCTTGCTGCCTCCTGGATTATTATAATTCTGGTCTCCATCTAAGTCCAGAATCACCAGACAGTTGAAAAATCATGTTTACCCTGAGAGCAAGGGAAGAGAGATTTTTCGCAGAAAAAAAACAAGAAATCCAGATGACCAACACTGCAGAGAACAGAGCCTGAGTCCCTAAGCAACCTGCCAAGAGAACCATAGGGATCAAAAGAGGAGACTTACTGCAGTTTATCATTGGAAATGGTTTGCAGGGAAGATGGCCATTTTGTTAATTACAGATTCTGAAAACGTTGCTCTCCAGTCTCGGGGAATGAGTATAGTTAGTTGAGTGGTACCATTTATACTCTCAGATGGGCAGTTTTTATTAGATGCTTACAGAGGTCTGCTTTCTTATGCACTAAAGAAATAAAGCAGAATCTTCCAGACTTAAAATGAAAAACCTTGAGACACAAATCTCCTTGTCTCTACACTCTCCTGCCCTCTTCTCCATAAGCAATAGAGTATGTTCATATACAGTGCCCTTTTCTGGCTAACACACAGAAATTCTGTATCATTTTGTGATTCATAATCCATTAGAACTTAGGTGAAGCCTTCAAAATCTCTGATTTGCTTTTATCTAAATTTCTAGATTCCACCCTTGTCCAGATTAGTAATTGGGATGAAAGACTGAAAAATGATTCCTCTGAAGTGACGGCTTCATGAATTTTTACCTTAGCTATCTAAGACTGAGAAGTAACCGATCTAGTGTTGAGGGCTATTTTCTCCAGCCTTCCTTCTGCATGTTAAGCACAGCATGGCATTCTCTCTCCAGCCTGAGTATTGGGTAACATCAGTCACCACCAAAGCATTTAAGAGCAGTTAGACTCAGGGAGGAGTCAGACATAATTGCTCTGCCATGTCTTCAAATAATTAGATGTGTTTTGGAGAGCTTGGAGGGCATTCCTTGCTTTGTGGCTTGTGGGCAGTGCTAACTGTAAGATAGTGAGTAGCACATCTTTGGAATAAGGTTTTTGCCATTTCTCTTTCAGAAAGAGACTCACATTGTATGGCACAAATGAAATTGGACGGTTCAGTTCTATAATAAATCCCATGGCCAAGGTTTTTCATCCCATAGCTAAAGAACTGAGTTTTAGTGAACTTCACTACCATTTTGTCTTCTTAGAGCAGTGGATTATCTCAAATAAGAGAGCCCCAAAAGCCTCCTTTGGGACATCACTACCCAGATACTCCCTTGCCATTCAAACTGGAGGTGAATATGGGTAGAATCTAGGATTCTGGAATTAAGCAGTACCTTAGCTTTAGAATGTTGTCAAGCTTAGTGTCACCCTCTAGCTTTTGGTGTGAGACATGTTCTGTGGGCTCACTTGTTCAAGGTCAGGTCCAGCATCTTTATACTGTCTTCTGTAGTGCTAAGATGCTGTCGCCAAACCTTTTCTGAGTTTTTTCTAGAAACAATAAATTGCTTCCTGCTTTTCTAAATACTAGATGGCACTCCTCCAAAAGTTGTNAATTGAATGAAGTTGGCTTAGTTTTTTCCCGTTGCTTGTCCCCTCTGGAAGTTTAGTATGATAAACTGCAGTAAACCTTCATCCTCGTACCCTCCTGTCTTCAGTGATCTCTGTACCTTTCTTGGAGGGTTGCTCAGACACCTCAGGAGCTCTTCTCTGCAGTTTAATAATCTGGGTTTATTTTTCTGATGTGAGCCTTTCTTTTCACTTGCTCTCCAGGTGAGCCTGGCATTTGCTAGGAACCAGAGTGGAACCGGCAAAGTGGCCAGCAACAGAGTCCTGATCCAAATGGAGAAAGGGAGCCAGGCGTACCTCAACCTGGAGTGGGAAACTTGATAGGAGGTCAGAAGTGCTTCAGCTTTGGATTCTCATTTTCCTTATGAAAGGAACTGAGCACCAGAAGGTAGAGACTCAGAAAGAGGACAGAGAGAAAACCTCCAATCTGAAGAACACAGATCGCAGTTGTAGCAGTCAGTCCTTACTTAGCAAGTCTTNTGCAAAACATCAGTGGAATAATAATGTATAAGCAGTGCTAGCTACACAGTAGGTTATTTCCTACGACACAGTTCTTGGGCTGCGAAGAGTGCGTTAGTGTAAGACAACATAGAGAAAGCCAAGGCTGTGATTATTTTGTCCACGATTTGTCACTTTTGGTGATAACATTTCTTAGATACTCCCTTTCACTTTTCAGGTTAGTCTCCTCTTGGGTTATACGANTACTTAGGTTATTAATATTGTTTCTTTTGGTTGTTTCTGTCGCATCTTTAGTGTTTGTGTTCACCATTAGTTTANGCTTTCCTCTTTACAGTCTCTCTCTGGTCGTGTTCTAATCTGGCACCCAAGGCCAAATAGTAAAGACAAAGCTGTAAATCTTAGTGAACTGTAGTGCAGACTGTGAGGAAAGGGCGTCTAGGTGCTCACACCCAAGTGCTACAAAGTGGACCTGCACACCTGACACCTTGGACAGTGCTCACATTCCTGAAGTGAGTGCTGTCTTTCTCATCCCCCTCTCCCCCGTCCCCCACGGCTATGCCTCATCATAAGGTGAAAACACTGAAGTAATAAATACCAAACTACTTTTTGATTTCCATTCTGGAATCTTCTCTGCATTTAAAGACGGTCGTCATTATGATTATGTACTGAATATAAGCATAGCTATGGCACATTACCTTTTGCAAAAACATATCTAATGTTTACCATCTATGCTCAGCTGTTGCTCACTTTTTCATTTTCCTAATCATCATCACAGTTGTTTTTCTGTTTGATTCATCTTTCTTTTGATTCTTGCATTTTCTCAGAGACCTTCCTTTCTCAGCCAGCAGTAAGAACCCTGGCAGCATTACTATTCTAATGGATTTTTCCCACTGATAACACTTTAATATGTTCCTTATGTTATCAGGGTATTACTGTGATTTTTGCATCAAAATCTGGTTGCAACCCTTTTCCTCAGGGCTATGTAGTATCCAGATATGACTTGCTCTTTGCTTTTCCTCAGAGTTTTCAACTTCTGACTTGACCTCTATAGTAATTGAGCCTGCCTTCCAGTCGGACAGTCTGCTACTTTCTTACATCATTTGACTTGTATTTTAACCANTTAATTTTAATAGTGAGTTACATAGCTACATCTTAGGCAACCCCTCCTTTATAGTTAAATAATGTGGTATATTGTTTGAAATTTCTTTCTCTCGATGGTAGAACTAAAAGCAATTGAAATGTGTATGTTTCAGAGAAATTTAAAATAGTTTGAACATTTCTTTCATTAGTAATTTAATACTCGATAAATGTGTGATATACTCCTCCCCTTCCCCCATGATATTTTGGGTTTAATTTTTAACCCCTCCCCCAAAGTCTTTATTGATGTAGTTACTTGTATATAAGTTGTATAGCATTAGCCAAAGTTTCTGCTTTCAGAGATGTCTTTGACAGCTCTTTTGTTCAGGTGTTGTTTTTCTAAGTGTAGACCCAGTCATAAATGAAGGCCCTTTCACTGGTTGCATTACTCTTAAAAATAAGCAAACCAAAGGACCCTCAAGGGACAACAAAGAACACATAAGTTTCTCTCATTTTGACGTTCTTGTTTCTTCTGTTAGGAATTTACTGTCAGTCACATGGATTTGTTCTGCTACCTTCAATGGTTGATGACTTAATTTAACCTCTGACTGGCGCCTTTTAATTGATATAAGAGCTTAGAAAATGATTAGTGACAAATATATATTTGATGATGTAATTGATCTCTCATTCAAAGTTATACTATAAACAGAAATGTGACATTTTTTTTAGCTGCATACATTCTTTAAAGGACAGAGATTGGTGGAAGGAATTAACATACAATTCAGGGGTCTTGACTGAATATAAATTGATTCTTGGATTTCTTAATGTTAAGCTAAAGAGAAAGTTAGGGATCTCTAAAATTAGTAATATGCTTAGTTTTTGTTGGCCATACTTTTCTTCATATTTTCTGCTTACCAATGCTCTAATACTAGATCAGCTTTTACTCAGTTTACCTTTGCCACCACCTCTTCATCTTCCTCCTCTTCCTCCGTTTTTTCCTTTTTCTTATCTCTATTAAGAAACTTATCTTTGGCTGGGCACGATGGCAATTGTCTATAATCCTTCCTCTCAGGAGGCAGAGACAGGCAGATCTCTGATTTCAAGGCCAGCCTGGTCTACACAGAGAGCTCCAAGGCCAGTAAGGACAACAGTGAGACTCTGTCTCCAAGGGGCCAATTTATTTTGAGTTTATCTGTGGACTTGGATTTGAAATCTTCTCATCTGTTAATGCTCGTATACTCTGAATGCTATTGATTATAAGCCTGTTAAATTCTTTTTACCTATTTAATTTACTTACAATATCTTTTGCCGGGGCTGGAGAGATGGCTCAGTGGTTAAGAGCACTGACTTCTCTTCCAGAGGTCCTGAGTTCAATTCCCAGCAACCATATGGAGGCTCACAACCACCCACAATGACATCTGGTGCCCTCTTTTGGCCTGTAAGGACACATGCAGACAGAATACTGTATACATAATAAATAAATAAATCTTTTAAAAATAAATATCGTTTGCCCTTTTCAATTGTAATTGTGTAAAATACATTTTACACTCATGTTCTCTTTCTAGTTCACTTTGCCAATCCCCTAGAAATAATTTGTTTATTGGATCATAAAAACAATACCACAGTACAAGGCCAAAAGGAACATAGACTGTTCATT
The DNA here is from genome assembly GCA_001675575.1 of Neotoma lepida. Lineage (NCBI taxonomy): Eukaryota > Metazoa > Chordata > Mammalia > Rodentia > Cricetidae > Neotoma > Neotoma lepida. Next base: position 255,288 of record LZPO01017298.1, on the reverse strand, counting down.
AGAGTTGTTTTTCTTACCATTTCCCAGTCATCTAGGCCTGTCCATGTAAGCAATAAGTATTGATGGTTTTCTGTGACTTTGTCCAGAGATGATCTGTACAATACATGTATTAATGCACTTACTCCTTTTTAACCCTTTAGTTAATGAAATGGTGTGTTACTGTATTGAAGTATATTTTTTTGTCATTTTGTTCCTTTCATTAAAATTTTTTGGAGATCTCTGAGTGGTGGTGATGCACACCTTTAATCATAGCACTTGGGAGGCAGAGATAGATGGATCTCTGTGAGTTCGAGGCCAGCCTAGTCTATAGAGTGAGTTCCAGGGCAGCCAGGGCTACACAGCGAAACCCTGTCTCAAAAAATAAAAACAGCAACAACAAAAAAAAATTTTTTTTTTAGATCATTCCATATCAACTTACAAAACACATTTTTTTCCTATGGTTTCATGGTAACTATACTTTGTTCTGAAATTTTAGGCACTATAAATACTCCTTTATAGACTGAGGGATTCTGGAAATTATTTTTAAATTAATACGGTATTTACAATATAACAGTAGTGATCCCAGACTGATCTCAGACTCTTTTTAATGTACAAAACATCATATTGCTGTAATTAAACAACCTTCTAAATTTTACTAAGATAATGAAACTTACTTTTGTCTTTGTAGTTTGAATCAGCCTGGGTCCTGACAAATATTGCTTCAGGAAATTCTCTTCAGACCCGCATTGTGATTCAGGCAGGAGCGGTGCCTATCTTCATCGAATTGCTTAGCTCAGAGTTTGAAGATGTCCAGGAGCAGGTAAAAATCTCAGCAGAAACAGAAAGGAGAATACACATTTCACATAGTCAAATCCAGCTTGAGTTTGATTACTTACTCACAATGATTCATAACTTGTTTAAATAGGAAAAATCCTCTAGTGAGTATTTCCCCTCCAACCATGGGGTTCTAGCAGCTTTTAACTGTCTTTCTTTTTTGTAGTCATGGACATATTACTTATAAAAGGGCCTTTTCTAATGTGAATCTTTATTGTTACAATTCAAAGTCTTTGTCATTTGTTCAGAAAAGACAGAAAACAAACTTTATTGCCAGCCTTAGTAAGTTTGTAAGGATAAATCACTACTAAGTAAATATGATTTTCTTTTGTAGTTTTGAGAGAGAATTAAAACATGGTAAGCTATCATTCTTAGATGTATACACCTATGAAGCCATTGCTGTGAAATGGCATTCACCACCTTCACAAGTTTAATAAATGTTACCTGCTTACAGTTTCCTATTGTGAGCAACCTTAAGTACATTTTTAATCCATCAGTTAAGCCATTTAAATCCCTGTTCTGTACAAAAGACTGTATAAAATATTACTTATTAACGAGGATAGGTTCCTTTAAAAATAATTGGCTCCAGATTGGGGGATATAGCTTATAGTTGGGGAGCAGTTGTCCAACCCATTTGAGGTCCAAAGTTCAGTTCCCAGCATTGGAAAAAAGTTCCCTTTTACTAGTAAAGCCTTTACTTTAATGAAGTTAACATTTTCTTTTGTTTATTGTGTATAATCACAGTTTCTAACTGATCCTATAACTGTTTTGACTCCCTGATGAGTGATTAAAAAGTCAGTAATATTCCTTATGTAAAACACTGATCTTATAAAGTATTACTGTGATGTGCTGGGACCTTTTTTGAAAGAATTAGGAGGGAATCAAGTGTGCAGTGTTACTGATGACTAACTCTTTCACAGGCAGTCTGGGCTCTTGGCAACATTGCTGGAGACAGTACCATGTGCAGAGACTATGTCTTAGACTGCAATATCCTCCCCCCTCTTCTGCAGTAAGTCTCCTTTCCTTTTCTGAGGAGTGAATGGATGAGAAGTAGTACATCTTGGGAAGTCATTTTGTGTTTCCTAGTGTTATTTTGATTCCAAGTATTTTCTTGTTACATTGTTAGGGTGATGTCTCTTACTGAAATTCTGAAGTACTGCATTTGAATTAATGAAGGTTATCTTCAAAGAATGAATAATTTAGGAAAAANATTAATCTTTATTCTGGAGAGTAAAGACATCTCTTATCAGTAGTGTTAATTATTTTCTTTATAGTATCTTTTATAATTTACTGTGGGTTCATTATACTTGTAGGTTATTTTCAAAGCAAAATCGCTTGACCATGACCCGGAACGCAGTATGGGCTTTATCTAATCTCTGTAGAGGGAAGAGTCCACCTCCAGAATTTGCTAAGGTAAACTCTATGTTTGTAGGAAATTGTTAGGGGGAAAAGTGCTCTTAAAAGAACATAGTAACCAACATTAATGATTACTGAAAGATAATTTAGAGTGTTAGAAAATGTATTTGTTTGTGGAGACAATGCTTTTGATAGTTTTTGTTTTAATTTAGAGTAATTTCTCACTGCCAGTACAAAGCTCTATATAAATATCACTCTTAGAACCATAGCAGTCTTTGTCAATAACAAAGTTCTGCAACAGAATTTCCCAGCTGTAGTATTTGTGAAAGTTCCTTTACCTCCTTTTCTCTAAGTGTGTACTGTAAGAAATTCTAATTTAAAGATTAATGCATAGCATTTTTCTTCCTTAAATCGTTTTCCTTGGGTTCTGACTACCTCAGCTCAGTAAACTGAATCAGTACTAACCACCACGCCAGAGATCAAAATGTCCTTCAAACACTTGAAGTGTAAACCACTTTGTAACTCACTGAGTGTCGGAGAGTCTCAATCTCACTTCTGTTTGTTTCTGTTCAATTTCTGATCATCTTTTCTTTTCTAGGTTTCTCCTTGTCTGAATGTCCTTTCTTGGTTGCTGTTTGTCAGTGACACTGATGTACTGGCTGATGCCTGCTGGGCCCTCTCCTACCTGTCAGATGGACCCAATGATAAAATTCAAGCAGTCATCGATGCAGGAGTATGTAGGAGACTTGTGGAGCTTCTGATGTAAGATGATCTTCAAGAAAGTGTATCTGTGATAAACCACACCAAAAACGACTTAGAGGAGGAAAGGGTTTACCTGACTTTCACTTCCAGGTCACAGTCTGTCATTGAGGAAAGCCATGGCCGGAACTGAAGTACAGACTGTGGGTGAATGAAGCTTACTGGCTTGTTCTCTGTCTTGCACCCCGGCTCATGCTCAGCCAGCTTATCACTAGGGTTGGTGTCACTTACAGTGGACTGGGCCCTGCCCTGTCACATCAGTGTTCAGCTAAGACCGTCTCTCACAGACATGACCACAGTCCAGTCTGATTTTGGCAGTCCCTCAATTGAGACTTACTTAGGTGACCCTAGGCTGTCTCAAGCTAACAGCTGGTGCTAACTTATACACTCTACTGTTTTCCATATTTCTAGTACTTTGGTTATACNTTTTATTGATTCGTTATGCATTAGCCGATTGTCTTGTTTATTATATTGATGCCATTTTTTTGGTTTGCTTTTTTGAGACTTAATGAAGAATCTATCATTCCTTTGCCATTGTGAGTCCTTTAGCAGAATTATTTGGACAGCTCTGCCTATATAGTTAATTCTATCTCTGTTGTTCCACCCCACACTGGAAGGCCTAAGGTCAGGTACTGGAAACCAAAGGCATATTACTGTGGTAAATGGCCATTTCTTACTTTCTCATTAGAAAAAAAAAACAGACTAGGTATCAGACTTTGACTCCTATTTTTGTAATGCCTCTGGTGTAGCATGTAAGATTTACTTGTGGCATAAATAATTTGAGACTAAATTAATCAAATCTTTAGCTAATACCTAGAAGAAAATATAGCCACAATATGATGGCAAATGGTACAGTTATAAGCAACATGAAATTAATTGGTGTACAAACCAGTTGTAGAGGCAGTGTCTCAAACATGATGTGAAATTGGTAAGTGTAACATTACTGGGATTATAGCTGGTTACAGGTTGTTGCAGGCCAGCAGTGTAGTAGTGGTGCAGTTTAAAGGCAACTTGGTGCTACTGGGGTCCAAGAATTCAAGATCTGGGAAATAATCACTTTTGTCCTTAAGTTATTAAGTTTACTACATGTTTCATTTTAATCATTAGATCTTAAGTGTGAAGGAAGAGAATAGGGTCTTAGAGGAAAGTTACAGGGGTATTGCTTTATTTACCCTGAAACCTGTACTTATTAACTGTCCTTACATATATATAGCAGGCTTTGTGGAAAGCTTTTTTGGCCATAAATGCAGCCTTGTAGGTTAGTGAAACAGAAGAGTATTTGAGATGTGAATCTCACTTTGGTTTTGAAGTTAGCTGAACTGTTGACATAGTTTCAGAATATACGAGAAGTGTATAAATGTTGCCTGTGCTTCCCAATCATCTCAGCAGCTCCAGGAGGCCAGCTAAAGAGGAGAGGGTCTGTAGAATAAGAGGAAAATGTGGGATTCAGTGCTGGAGCACCTGGGAAAGAATTTATTTGAAAAATAAGGGGAAAGATGGCTTTTCTAGGTAATGGTCACTTCTGCCACCATGGTAAGTTCCCTAAGTAGCCATAGTCTAAAGTACCTTTCGCTCTGAATTTGAATCACATCTTCCTTATTTTGGATTTTGTCCCCTAAAAAAAGATTCTGGATAGAACTGTTAGCTTTAACATCTCTCTCTTTTTTTAATGGTTGCAGGCATAATGATTATAAAGTGGTGTCTCCTGCTTTGCGAGCTGTGGGAAACATTGTCACAGGGGACGATGTTCAGACACAGGTATGAACACGTGCTAACGTTTCTCTAGAGTGAGTCCATTGAACACAGTTGTGTTATATTGATTCTGTATTGTTAAGNATGACTGGCACTGTTTTGCTGGTATTTGCTATCCTCAGTATCTTCAGGATCTTTTCATCGTCCTGTGACTTGAAACAATTATAGATTCCCTTATGAAATAACTTTTCCCTAAGTCAGTTTTCTCCCTGCTTTAGTTTGTAGTGGCTCTTAGGAGCACCAGATGGGCTTCCTAGCAATGTGCTTTCTGGTAGCTTCCTCCTTTTGTGTATGCTGAGTCTTTTGTATGAAGAGTCTTCGTCATAGTTCCCAGTGTCCATTCTGCGTTAATAACAAGCATATCCTCCATTGTGAGTTGTTTTAGCCTGTTTTTTTTTTTTTTTTTCCTCTTTCAGGTGTCTCTCATGCATTGATGACGATATCCTAAAATTATCTTTCTAGGCTTCCTTGACAGTGGAGTGCTTTGGTTCTTTGTCTCTGACTGTTTCTCCTTAGGAAGCTCCTTTCCTGTTCTCATTTATTCGTGGGCATGCTCTAGGAGCAGATCTTCAGCTCATTCGTTCCTGGATTCATTACCCTTACTCACATGGACTTTAAGAATTGAGAGTTAGGTGTTAGTTATCTCATCAACTTCAACTTTGAGCAAGGCATTTGATGTTTTTACTTTTCTAATCTCTAAAATGAAGGGAATTAGGTTTGTGTTCTCAGGTGTCTCACAGTTACAGTGTTTTTAATTCCAGTTCATTCTGTCTACAAGGGCACTTGTTTCTCCCTCTTTGTCTGTTCCTGGTTTAGTTTCAGTCTTAGTATTTGCCTCTAATAGTTGCCCATGCCAGGAATGTAGGTGCTGGCTTGATTCTGCTCTCACCAGTCACTGTACCTTGTTACTCCATTGCTATTCATCCATTACTTAGTGTAGACATCTTAGACAAGGGAAAAGAGAATATATATTTGATTGTATTCGTACAAAATTTCTCTGAGACAACACATACAAAATTAATATCATTGATTATCTCTGAGGATAACTTGGTTTTTATCCAAGTATAGGAGCAGAATGGAAGGGAAAGGAGTTTCTTACCTATGCAATCTTTACACATCCTGAAATTAATTAATTAATTNATTTATTTATTTTTATTGTGTATACAATGTTCTGCCTGTGTGTATGCCTACAGGCCAGAAGAGGGCACCAGACCTCATTATTGATGGTTTTAAGCCACCATGTGGTTGCTGGGAATTGAACTCAGGACCTCTGGAAGAACAACAGCCAGTGTTCTTAACCTCTGAGCCATCTCTCCAGCCCACATTCTGAATTTTTAAAATACTGTTTGTGTGTGTGTGTGCCATAACTCCTGTGTGGAAGTCAGAGAACTTCTTTGGAGTAAAATGAGTTATAAGTCTCAAACTCAGGTTTTCAGGTTTATGTGGCAAATCCCTACATACTGACTCATCTTGCCAGCCCATGTCTTGGATTTTTGAAACATGTTAATGTTATTTTTTTTGCGGTGCTCTTACCCTAGAGGAAAAGACANNAACATGGCAACCATGAAGGGATAGCTTTATCAAGGGAGAGAAAACAGAAAAGACATGCCTAGNCCTGTAGAAAGCACATAAAAGAGAGCAGGGTAAAGCGAGACCTGTCTTTTAAGAACTGGTCCATGCATGTGCACTTGGGTCCACATGGCTACTCCGTGCATGTGCAGATTACGTGGTTGCACTGTGCGTGCGAACTACATGGCCACATAGCACATAGGCATGACTATCAGTTAATGTATTTACTTGGTTGGGCAACTTTGCAGGGCTGAGATACAGCTCAGTGAAAAATTGCATGCTTAGCATATGTGAGGTCTGCATCTCTAGCAAAAATATTCTGAATCTAGTTCTGGACTCTCAAGTTCTAAGTCTCATGTATCCAAGTAATCTGTTAGCTGTTTCTGCCTTTTGTCTCATAATTTATCTGCTTACTGTGAAAAAGCAACTTATGAT
>LZPO01017298.1:227376-248364 GCA_001675575.1 Neotoma lepida | reverse complement strand
GCTTGATTTACCTGCCTGTTCTTCCCAAATCATTATTCCTCTCAATTTATTCTTGCCTGTATGGCCTTTCCCCAGGAGGTACACAGAAACACATACCACACATAAGGTAAAAATGGATCGAAGAAAGGATTCTTTCCAAGTCGGGCATAGGGAAACAATGGGTTTTGTCGGGTTACTTACAGGAACATGGGTGCCTTANAGCTGTGTCATTGACACTCAGGAAAGCTGCTTCATTGGAATCAGATGTGAAATTTTCAGGAGGCTGCATACACCACTACAGAATCTCCTCCCAGTAGTTGAGTACTACTCACATCACAATCTCAGAGAGTATTATGAGGAACAGCTCTACAACACCAATTATAAAGACTCAATATTGCCTCCAGTGACCTTTCTGTTAAAGTGTATTTTCATCTTAGAAACAGTTTCTTTAGTGTCTTACAGAGAACCTGAAGAATTCCTAACTTAGGTTTTAGGTTTCATTCTTCGTTGGAGCCTATTTATTTTGAGAGTATAAACTTTCCATAGTAGCCTTACTCCTAGTCACTGCTCTTGTTCTTGGGGTGCTTTCTGGAATCTGTCTACCCACCCACCCCCAGTATTTCCAGCCTTTTTGTGCAATGTTCTCCCTCTTTGTTTAAGAAGTTCTGTGTTCCATCCCCCTTCCCTCCATAAAGGTTTTCTGGAATATGCTTCTCCATGTATTTTTTAAAATTCCTAACATGTTTATTTTCTAGATCACTTTGTTGGTATTTAAAAACTGTATTTTGGGCTGTGATGTGGCTCATGCCTTTAATCCCAGCACTTGGGAGGCATAGGCAGTGGATCTCTTGTGAGTTTGAGGCCAGTCTGGTCTACAGGACAGTCCTGGCTACAGAGAGAAACCCTGTCTTGGGGGAAAAAAAATATATTGTGACATTTCTATGCAGTTTGATGATACTTTATTTTCCTCCTAGTATCTGGAGTTGTCAGTATTAACAATTGATTGAATTCTTACCTATCCCCACCCCTCATACACACTTCCAGCATGTTTATTTTTTGCCGTTTTGTACTTCTGTGCAGCTGTGTGTATTGCTTTCCTATTGTTCACTTATCATTCTCTTGGAGCTTTATAATTATTTCTGGGTAGATACCTAGAATTATTTGTGTCAGATGATAAATTTGGTTGGTTGGTCCATTACTTTCATTCAGTCCTTCCTCATCCCCTAATATTTAGACTTTCTTCTTCTCTTTTCTACATGTTATACTATATCCACATTCACATTGTTTATTTATATATATATATATATATATAAATTATTCACTAGAGTCCACATGTGGGAGAGAACATGAAATTGATTCTGAAATTGTATGAGCTTGCTTATTAATATCATATATTCTAAGCCCATGCATTATTTCTAATTTTATTTTTCTTGACAGATGAATAGTATTCCAGTTTTTATATATATACAAAATTTTCATTATCCATTCATTTACTAATGGACAACTAGGTTTATTCCAGTTTTTTTCTATAATGAATAAACAGTGATAGACTTGGGACTGCAAATATCTCTATGATAGGGTATGTATGGAGTTCTCTGGGTATATGCCCAGGGGTGAAAGAGAAGTGTCATATGGTAGTTGTGTACCAAGCTGTCTTTTTTTACTGTAGATGTATAGTGTAATTTGAAGTCTGATACTGTAATACTTCCAGCAGGATTCTTGCTCCTTAGGATTGCTTTGGCTACCTGTAATCAGTTTTTGGTTCCCCATGAATTCTTGTATTGTTTTTTTCTGAAACTGTGAAACATGACATGGAAAAAAATTGTTAGATACTACTATCGGTGGCCTTTGGGAGAGCCTGCTCCAAGACCACCTCCAGGGTATGCAAAAAAAATCCATGAATGCGGCGAGGGCTAGACTTTTGTATCTGAGGGGTAAATAAGGAAATGTATACTCTCTGATGGTAACTTTCTGTTTTACTTCATCTTGAAAAGTTTATCTCTGAAAAATCTGTCTCCACACAGCTACATTCTTTACATACAGAAACATANCTCTCTTTACATGTGTATATCTCTCTCCTGCACAGCCATACATCTCTACACACAGTTAATCTCTTTTTTTTTTACAAAGCTCCACATCTCTCTACTCTGCTACATTCCTTCACACACTACTACATCACTCACTCACTCTTTACTCACTCTTCACCCACTCACTCACTCTCCTCTGTATACACATCTCTGCCCTACACACACATCTTTCTTTTCATACAGTTAATCTCTCTTCTACATCTCTTTTTTTATATAGCTACACAAGTTCTCTCTTCTACATAGCTACTCATCTTCTACACAGCTCTCCCTGCACACACATGCTTCTACACACCAGCTGCACACATCTCTTTTTACAGCAGCTCTATCTACACAGCTCTTTCTACACACACCTCCTTCAACAATCAAACTGGACAATTATGCGTTACAAATACTGGGTCTGACCTATTCTAATAATACATGATAAGTCACACAGTTTCTATCCAGCTAGGGAAGTCACATTGACCAGGCATGGTGACTAAAGCAGGCATGTAGCTGTGAGTGGTTAGGGTTCCCAGACAATGACATTGAAATTCAGGGCTTAAACAATAAACANTTAGTTAGCTGGACCTTGAGGTTAGGAGTATGTGCAGAAAGCCAATTGCTGCAGGGAGTTTATGTGTTAATGTTACCAGCCTGACTTTGGTTCAGCAAACAGACACCTAGGAATTTGCCCTTGTGTAAGTTGTCTCCAGGGGCAACTAGTCTATTTTGGATTTGAAAAAAGCTGACTTTGTAGCTGAGAATATTGTCATTTCCCTATGTCAGTCTGAGTAATGAAAAATATCCTAGTATAATTTCTGTTCATCAAAATTACACAGCTTAAGCAGAAATCATCTTCCTGACCATCCACAGCTGTATGTGTGCTTAGTAGATGAAATATATTCACGAGATAAACACAAGCAGTGGGGAAAATACCCATAGCTGTTTTTAGGGAAGAAATGTAGTGGCACATGAGAAAAATTACAGACAGAAGCAACAGTGTTCAGAGTCTGTCGTCCAGTAGACCTTGCTTGTAGCCGGAAGGTTTCCCTGGTCCTGCCTGGGCCCTGCCATCAGGACGAATCTCCCATCCTCATCCCTTAGCCATGTGGTCCCAAATAAACACACAGAGGCTTATATTATTTTCAAACTATATGGCCTCATGGCTCAGGCTTCTCACTAGCTACCTCTTACATCTTAAATTAACCCATTTCTATAAATCTATACTTTTGCCATGTGGCTTGTGGCTTATGGGTACTTTTAGATCTTCCTTCTCCTGGTGGCGGCTAGCAGCATCTCCCCACTCTTCTTTCTTCTCTCCTTATCCCTCTATGGATTTTCCTGCCTGGCTCCATCCTGCCCTGCCATAGGCCAATGCAGCTTTATTTATCAACCAATCAGAGCATTACGTATTCACAGAGTACAGAAAGACATCCCACAATACTTAACAAGATTCCACCATCAGAGGGTTATTAATCTGGTGGGTCGACACCTGAACTCTCAGTTACTATCTGCTGTATATTCCCACGGCCTCTGGCATACTACATTAATGCTATAAATTAATTTTGGTAGTATAGCTATTTTCATAATATTCTGCCAATCCAGGAACATGGCATATGTTTCTATTGTCTACTGTCTTCTGGAATTTTCTTAAAGTTTTCATTGTAGAGGATTTTTATTTCTTTGGCTAAATCCATTCCTAGATACTTCCTTAATTTGGGGGGGGTTATTTTGAATGGAGTATTTTTCGTAATTTCTCTGAGAGTAGAGTGTTGGTATAAATGAAGGTCAGTTAGAACTACACAGTAAGACCCTGTCTCAAAACAACAAAATAAAGACAAAAACACAAAAGAACAAAATCAAACCAGAATCATGTCTACAATAGGTGTAATTTGATTTCTTCCCTTCCTGTATTTATCCCTTTTAAATATTTTTCTTGTTTTAGTTAAAACTTTGGGCACTATTATGGAATAAAAGAGAGGAAGGTCTACATTTTGTCTCATTCTTCATTTTTGAGAAAATTCTTCTCCATTTAATATAATGTTGGCTATAGGTTTATTGTAGATAGCCTTTATTATTTTGAGGTATGTGCCATCTATTCCTAAAGTCTTACGAACTTTTATCATGAAGGGATGTTGAACTTTGTCAAATGCTTTTTCAAAGTCAGTTGAAATAATTGTGTGGTTTCTGTCATTGAGTTTACTTGTATGGTGTATTACATTTATTGATTCATATATGTTAATCACCCTTGCNTTTCTGGGATAAAGTCCACTTGGTCATAATGTATAATCTTATTAATGTGTCCTTGAATTTGGTTTGCAAGTATAATAACAGTTTCATTCTGATTGCTCATAATGGCTCTGTTATTTGTATCTTCAGGGTTTAATTTTGGTTAGTGATATACATTTAGAAATTCCTTTTCTGAGTTATCTAGCTTTTGAAATACCAGTTATGAAGGAAGCTATAAAGCTAATTGTTTTTCAAGTTCTCCTTTTGTCATGGGTATTTGGTGGTGGATGAGCAAATACTAATCAGCAGACAAAGTGTAAAGTCCACCCTGAAGCTTCACAGCATCAGAATGTCTACTCTAACTCTGCACTGAGATGGATAGACTTCAGATCTCGTTAATTTTAGTGTATGGTGTTTATTTTATTTTCAAGGTTTTTTAATAATAAGCAATTATAAAATAAAAGCTTAATATTTTTGACAATTGTTTTTAGAAAGTTGCATTTACTCTTTTGCTTTTCTGTCATGTAAAGACAGAATGTCTGTCCCCACTGGCTCTTCAGCCTTCTGCCACGGGAGGTTGTAGGAGGAAGGTCCCTTATACTTTGACTATGGACTTTCCAGCCTCCAGAACTGTGGGAAGTACATCTCTGCCCTTCTTTTCTTTTCTTTTCTTTNTTTTTTTTTTTTTGAATAAAAGACAGTTTTAGCTGTAAATTTTGTTAGTTTGTTAGCTACATTTAATAGGCAATATATGGTTTTGTTTCAGTTTTCATTTATTTTATTACTTGTAAAGAAATTTCCTATTTATTTTTTCTTTTTAATTCACACAACTAAGATAAACTCTTACTCTTTTTTTACATCTATTTTGTAAAATTTATTTTATTTCATGTGCATTGGTGTTTTGCCTGCATATATATCTGTGTGAGGGTGTTGGATCTTCTGGAACTGGAGTCACACAGTTGTGAGCTGCCAGGTGGGTGCTGGGAATTGAACCAGGGTCCTTTAGAAGAGTAGTATATGCTCTTAACTGCTGAACCATCTCTCCAGCCCCTATTTTTGTATATCTTTATGTGCATGTGTGCTTGATATCTAAGTATGTGTTTGGGCACACATATTAGTCAGAGGACAACTTAAGGTCTGTTTTCTCCTACTGTATGGATCCTGGAGAGTGAACTCAGGTCATCAGTCTTGGCCACAAGCATCCTTATCCTCTGAGCCACCTCGCCAGTCCATGTTGCAAATATTTTTTCACATGGTATGGTGTACATTTTAATTTTAGGATTTTTGACATGCAGCAGTTTTTATTGCTGAAGTGTTAAATTTTCTGCCTGTTATTTTTGTCTTTGTATGTCTGGAAAGGCTTTCAATGCCTCTAGATCAGCTTGAAATGTGTTGTTTTATTTTTTTTTCCTGGCTATTTTGTGGGTGGGTTTTTTGTTTGTTGTTTTTACTCTTAGTTGGTGGCGAGGGTTGAACACTAATTGATTTTTTTTTTTTAAAGAAATGTTCCATCTACTTGGGTTATTTTACCTGGATATTAAATAAAACTACCAGTAATTAGAGGAGAAAAGGATTATCTTTCATTTTCTGTTTATTTCTTTATAAATACTTGCCTCTTTCTGGAATAGAGTCTATTCAGTGGTACAGTGATGGGTTCTTGAACTCTCACAACCATTTTAATGATTTTAACTTTATATGGTGTTAGCACCAGAGGCCTACAGCAGAGTTTCCCTTCCCTTTGTTCTCTTTAGTGGATTTTGTGTCTTAGAATGTTGCCTTGGCTAGCCTATAATTCTCTGTATAGACCAGACTGGCTTTGAACTCAGAAGAGATCCACCTGCTTCTGCCTCCCAAGTGCTGGGATTAAAGGTCTATGCCACCATACTTGCCCCTATTTATAGTTGTTTTTTAAAGATGTATTCATTTTATTTTATGTGTGAGTGTTTTGTGTGCATGAGTATATGTGTACCATATGTGTTTGGTGCCTGTGAAGACCGGTAAAAGGCATCATATCCCCTAGAACTGGAGTTGGGTATGGTTGTGAACTACCATGTGGATGCTGGGAATTGAATTTGGGTCCTCTGCAAGAGCAACAAGTGCTCTTAACCACTGAGCTACCATCTCTGCAGCCCATATTAGAGTTTTTAATACTGACATCATTGTAGATGTGTATTATGGGTTTTGTTCTGTTCTGTTCTGTTTGTTTTTTGAGAGCAGAGTGTGACTGCAATGTTCAAGCTGTGCTCAAATTTAAGATCTTCCCATGTCTGCTTCCCAAGTTCTTGAGTNTGGATGTGCACCTTCAACACCTCACAGTGTTTGTGAGCGTACACAGTGAAACCAGATTCACAGTCTTTAATGTTTTCAGACTAGCACTAAAAATATTTTAATGGACTGGTACTTTGGCTCAAATGGTAATTGGAACTATGCCATAAGTAAAACTTGAAAACCTTTTTTTCCCTTTCAGGTAATTTTGAATTGCTCAGCTCTTCAGAGTTTATTGCATTTGCTGAGTAGCCCAAAGGAATCTATCAAAAAGGAAGCATGTTGGACAATATCTAATATTACAGCTGGAAATAGGGCGCAGATCCAGGTAATGCCATAGTACCTATTTTTTTATCCCTGTATGTGAGCTACATTTTCCAAAGATTTTATTTATGTGTGTCGGTTTAACTGTATGTGTGTCATATGTATTCNGTGCCCTTGGATCTCCTGGAACTGGAGTTACAGGCAGTTGTGAGCCATCTGTGGGTGCTGGGAAGTGAACCTGGATCCTCTGAAAGAGCAGTAAATAGCTGAGTTATCTGTCCAGACCCATTTCTAACCTTTAATGATGGGTGAAGTTGTTTTGGTCAGCCTTTAAAATACAGTCTTCCTCATTTCTTTTAAAACTACCAACTTCCAGTGTCACTATTTCAGTCTGAATTTTCTTNCTTCTAATGTTAGTTTTTTGATACTTAGACCATGCGTTTTCTCTTTGCCATTAAATTTTGATGATTTTATCAAAGATCCCAAAAAAGTCTGGGTTTTCAAAATGTTTTGATGGACTATATGTTAAAAGGTTTGCTTTACTTCTTATTAAACTATATTTTCCAGTGAACCCATGTGTTAGATTATGTAAGTTTTTCATGGACTATTGAAGGCCTTTTGTTGTTTGAGATAGGGTCTCATTTTGTAACCCCAGCTGGCCTGGAACTTACTGTTTAGACCAGGCTGTCCTTCGAACTCACAGAGATGTCTTCCTTTCCCTCCCGAGTGCCAGGATTAAATATGTGTACCACCAGGCCAGGAGGGTCTGTTTTCTTTAAATATACCCTTTTGCAGAATTTCTTTTTTTTTTTTTGATAGAGGAAATTATACTAACCTACATTAGGTTTCTGGGCCAGTTTCAAGCTTGAAGAAAGTATATGAGGAAGACTAGTGATAATACGTAAGTGGAATGTAAAAGTATGCCATTAATAAGAAACGCTGGGTTTTTTGAGACAAGGTCTCTGTGTGGCCTGGCTAGCCTGAAGCTCAGTATGTAGACTAGGTTAACATCAAACCCCAGAGCTCTGTCTGCCTCTCCCTCTCGAGTGTTGCAATTAAAGGCATGCATCAACATTTCCTGGCCCAAGGCATCAAATATATTTCTCCTTTATTTATTTATTGTATGTCTGTTTTTGTCATATTCAAGTAGGCACATGCTATGACTTTGATTGTGAGCTTGCCACCACATCTGACATTTGCAGCAGCTTCTAGGAATTAGAACTCTTTGCCTGTCTTGTATGGCAAGAGCTTTTTTCCACTATAAACATCTCTTCTGCCCTGATGAGACTTAAAGACTACAGACTCCATAAGAGTACTATCCATTGTACTAAGTATAAGCCTCGTGAGGAGATGTCAGGGTTTGTGGGATGGCTCAGCAGATGAGAGCATTTCCTGAGTGAGACCAAAGACTTGGATTTCATCTTCAGAACCCATGGTACAAGGAGAAAGTCAATGGTGTGCCTAAACATTCACACACAAGAATAATGAATAAAATAAAAATTTAAAAAATGGTAATAGGAAAAACAAACATCATTTGTCAAGTTAGTTCAACAGTTATGTTTGTTTCTGTTTGTTTGTTTGTTTGTTTTTGTTTTGTTTTGTTTTTTCGAGACAGGGTTTCTCTGTGTAGCTTTGGCACCTTTCCTGGAACTCACTCAGTAGCCCAGGCTGGCCTCAAACTCACAGAGATCCGCCTGCCTCTGCCTCCTGAGTGCTGGGATTAAAGGCATGCGCCACCACCGCTGGGCAACAGTTATGTTTTTAATCCCAGCATTTGTATGTGTTTAATCCCAGCATTTGTGTGTGTTTAATCCCAGCATTTGGGAGACAGAGGCAGATGGAACTCTGAGGGCCAGCCTGGTCTACATAGCAAGTTCCAGGCTAATCAGAGCTACATAGTGAGACCTGGTTTCAAAAATGAACTGAAACAAAGCAAGTTATAATGAGCATTAGTAATATTTTTACAAGTAGTGTAACTTCTTTGTCCTTGTAACTTTGTCTTCAATTTCAGACTGTGATAGACGCTAACATGTTCCCAGCTCTTATTAGTATATTGCAAACTGCTGAGTTCCGGACAAGGAAAGAAGCTGCTTGGGCCATCACAAATGCAACTTCTGGAGGGTCGGCTGAGCAGATCAAGTAAGTGCTGCCTAGGTAGTGTCTTGCAAATTAAAGGAAAACAAATTTAACCTCTACCCCCGAGCACCCCCCAACCTCCAATATATAACCTAAAACAAAAGATTGATACTCTTGATCACTAAGAAATGAACTTCTTGACTATGAACAGTTAAGTCTGACCCTTTGGGAAATTGTTTTCAGTGTTATAATTAGATTCAGAAGTACATTTAGTCTTTTTAAGTTTTACTTTAAAAAATATTCTAATTCATATGTGTAAGAATGTGGCTATGTGTGTGTATGCAAATGCAAATGCCTGGAAGGCTAGACAAATCAGATCTGAGAATTGGAGTTAGAGGTGGTTGTCAGCTGCCTGANGTGGGTGATGGTGAATAAAGAGTAGCAAGTGCTCTTAACTGCGGAGCCATCTCTGCAACCTCTACTTTGAATTTTTTAAAACTTGTCTTCCCTCCCTCCCTTTCAGTTTTTAAAACAGGATTTATCTTTATTTGTGTGTGTGTCTGTCTCACTCTGTCTCTGTGTGTGTGCCTCGTGTTCATAGGTGTTCATGGAGGCCAGAAAAGGCTTTCATATTCCCTAGAGCTGGAGTTACAGGCAGTTGTGAGCTGCCTGATGTGGGTGTTGGGAACAGAACTTGGGCCCTCTGGAAGAGCAGCATCATTCTTAACTGCTGAGCCATCTCTGCAGCCCCTCATACTCAGTTTTTTGTTTTGTTTCTTTACTTTTTTAAGACTGGAGTTTTTCTGTGTAGCCCTGGCTGTCCTAAAACTTGTTCTGTAGATCAGACTGGCCTGGAACTCAAGGAGAGCTGCCTTTCTCTGCCTCTGGAGTACTGGGATTCAAGGTGTACATCACCATGCCCCAACAGATTTATACTGCTTTCTGATGCTACCATAGTGGTATTATGTTTTTCATTTCAGAGTCTAACTGTTCATTACTGGAGTATAAACAGTTAAATTTGTGTATTAGTTTTCTATTATGCTTTATATTATAGACTCCTTCTTTATTATCCAGGCTGGTTTTGGCCAGTTTAGGTTTTTTTTTTCCCTTTGTGTGTATATATATATCTTTTATTTCTTTAAAAAATATTATTTGGATTACATGTAGTGTGCAATAATAGTAGTTAGAGAGTACCCCTTCCTTAATCCTTATCTTTGTTCTCAAATGTGATGTTAGTTGAACAGTTCCTTTTTTTAAAATTATTTATTTTTATTTTATGTGCACTGGTGTTTTTCCTGCATATATGTCTGTATGAGGGTGTCAGATCTTGGAGTTATAGACAGTTGTGAGCTGCCGTGTGGGTGCTGAGAATTGAACTGGAGTCCTCTGGAAGAGCANCCAGCAAGCACCAGAAATTGAGTATGATCAACATAAGTGATGTCTTATGGGTTCTTTTCCATCAAGAAAATGTATGTAATACACACACACACACAGAGTTTTCTTCCATACCTGTGTGTGTATATATATATCTTTTATTTCTTTAAAAAATATTATTTGGATTACATGTAGTGTGCAATAATAGTAGTTAGAGAGTACCCCTTCCTTAATCCTTATCTTTGTTCTCAAATGTGATGTTAGTTGAACAGTTCCTTTTTTTAAAATTATTTATTTTTATTTTATGTGCACTGGTGTTTTTCCTGCATATATGTCTGTATGAGGGTGTCAGATCTTGGAGTTATAGACAGTTGTGAGCTGCCGTGTGGGTGCTGAGAATTGAACTGGAGTCCTCTGGAAGAGCAGTCAGTGCTCAGTGGCTTCCACTGAGCCATCTCTCCAGTCNCGAACAGTTCTTGTTAAGGCTCTTTATGATACTACCTCTATCCTTGGTTTGCTGTGAGGTGTTTTTTTAATTAATAATGAAGGTTGGATTTTGATTTGCTTAATCTTCATGTCATCAGCAGTGATTTCCCACTTTACTGTATAATGTTAGTAATGTTATGTGTTCTCTCTCACTTCTCGAGATTTAGCTATATATTTTAAGTTTAAAGTAGTGTAAAAAGAAAATAGATAAAGACTAGTACCAAGTTCCACAAATACAAGTTTCAGCTACATCAGTTATTTCTGTTTTTCCATATACAACTTGAGGAAATAAAATAATAGGGGAGTGCATGAATAACTGGTAATACTATGACACAGTAATCTATATCTCATCCATTATACTAATCTGGANTACATGTTAAATCTTGTTGTAATTAAAAGAAATACAGCTATAGGATCCTTCCATGTGTTTCATTCTTAGTTAACACAATTTGTATTTGAGAAGTGTGACTACATATAGAAATAATGATGACATTGTCTCATCAAAACTATATGTCCTATTTGGGGTGATGGAGATGGCTTAGTGATTAAAGCCCTTGTTCTGCACCACGTAAGTGCTACAGAAGTCTGGCAGTCCAGCTCTATTTTCAGCCTTAGAAGGCAGAGNCCATCCTCTGGGTGTACTTGCTAGTGAGACTTGCCACATCAGTAGGCTCTGTATGTTGGGTTGAGGCACCTGTTTTGATGAACGATGTGGAAGAATCATCAAGGATACTCCTAACATCAGCCTTGTGCTTTCACTGTCACTGGACACATGTATGTCCATATCCCTTATGTGTACCCATGCACATGTAAAACGCACATCTTGGAATACCTCCCATGCAAAAAATGGATAAAGAACTGGGCAGTGGTGGTGCATGCCTTTACAGATCTCCGAGTTTTGAGGCCACCTGGTTGGAGAGTTCAAGGACAGCTAGAGCTACCCAGAGAAATCCTGCCTAAAAAACTAAAGGAAGAAAGAACAAAACGTTATCATTTTGATGAGTCACTCATACAAGTGGGAAGAATTCCTGTTTCTTTTCCCAGTATAAAAATTATGGGGTTGGTGGGGGGAGGTGTTACTAGATAACTCAATTTGTTGTATTTTTGTTGTGGTGGTGGTTTTTGTTTTGTACTTCACTTGGTGATAAAGCTCTTCAGTGATAGAGCTCTTGGTGATAAAGCTGGCAAGATGGCTGAACAGGTAAAGGCATTTGCTGCCAAGCCTGATGACCTGAGTTCTAGGCACTTACTTTGTGCAAGTAGAGAGCCAGGTCTCACAGACTTTGTCTGTCTTCGACATGCAGACCATGGCACACATACCTCTAATCAATCAATCAATCAATCAGTGTAATAAAATTGTTACTATTTTGAGGCAGGATCTCACTGTGTAGCCTTGGCTGGCCTGGAACTCCGTTACTATTTTGAGGCAGGATCTCACTGTGTAGCCTTGGCTGGCCTGGAACTCCATGTGTAGACCAGTGTGGCCTCCAACTCACAGATTCACCTGCCTCAGCCTCCTAAATTCGGAGATTAAAGACATGTGTCACTACTGCTATTGTGCTAGTTAGTTTCTCTGTCAGCTTGACATAAGCTAATTGAGAAAATTCCTCCATGTGTTTGTCTATAGGCAAGCCTGTGTAGCTTTTTCTTGATTAATGATTGGGGGAGGATCCGGCCTACTGTCGTCCTGGGAAATACTATAAGAAAGGTAGCTGAACAACAGACCAGTTGCCCTGCTTGAGTTCCTGCCTTGGTTTCCCTCAATAGTGGACTATAATTGACATGTGTAAGCCAAATAAACTCTTTCCTCCCTAAAGTGCCATAGTTGACAGTTTCTTATTTTTATTTCTACAGGCTTGAAGATACCTCACAGCTTGATAAAAATCTTAACAATTAAGTATTTTGTGAGACTAAATTGTGCTCTTTGTTGATTCAGGTACCTAGTAGAACTGGGTTGTATCAAGCCACTCTGTGATCTCCTGACTGTCATGGACTCAAAGATTGTACAGGTTGCCCTCAATGGCTTGGAGAACATCCTGAGGCTTGGAGAACAAGAAGCCAAAAGGAATGGCTCAGGCATTAACCCTTACTGTGCTTTGATTGAAGAAGCATATGGTGAGATGCTTTGACTGGAGCAGCTTCTGGCTAAGAGTTAGGAAATAGACGTAGTTATCTAAAGACATGAATATAGTAGGCACTGGTGATCAAGTGACTGTTACAGAAATTGGTGCTAAGACGTTAATTTATAATATTAGNATTCAGATGTAATAGTAATCATTTCTGTATGACTGCAATACAAGATATTTAAGTGAGAATGTTTACATCAAAGAAGTAGACTTGAAAATGTAGTTACTGGGATTTTCAAGAATGATTTTTTATTCTTCATTTTAGGTCTGGATAAAATAGAGTTCTTGCAGAGTCATGAAAACCAGGAGATCTATCAAAAGGCTTTTGATCTTATTGAGCATTACTTTGGGACGGAAGATGAGGACAGCAGCATTACACCCCAGGTTGACCTTAGCCAGCAGCAGTACATCTTCCAGCAGTGTGAGGCTCCTATGGAAGGTTTCCAGCTTTGAAGCAATCCTCTGCTTTCTTGTTCCTGTGTCAGACCAGGCTACCCAGTCAAGTCCTCTTGTGGAGCCCACAGTCCTCATGGAGCTAATTTCTCAAATGTTTTCCATAATACTGTTTGCGCTCATTTGCTTGCCTTGCGCACCTGCTCTCTTACACACATCTGGAAAACCTCTGGCTCTCTGTGGTGGAATACCCTTTTATTACAGGGGTAACCAGAACGGCCCACTCTCTTATGGAAAATCCCTAAGCTTTGGAGATCCGCACTTATATTAGAGTCATGGGAATATATACACATATTAATGTGGCTCCCTTTTTTTGTGGGGGAAAAAAAGAGGACTCTTCCTCATTCCATAAAGTGGGGAAAATGACATTAAAAGATAAAACTAAAACCTTTATCTTGAATTTTACACAACTACTTGGACAAGGGAGATACTTAGACTTGTGTGTACATCAGAGTACTCTTCTCGAGTTCTTCCACAGTGAACCAACCCTTGGAGTACCGGGTGGCTTTTTCTAGCCAAATTTGCATTAATCCTTATTGAGATGGGATGGTTTTCTTTCCTCTAATGGAGTCATTCTTCAGATATTAAAGTTAACCATCCACTCCCTCACCTTCAGCCTTCAGTGAATGTGCTTCTAGTTGTCAGGAATGCTGAAGAATTAACACTTTGACTTTGAAATGTGATACTGGCTTGGCAGATTCCCTTAAAGCAGAAAAGAGGAGCACAGATTAATGTGTATGGCTTCTGCTTCTCTTTGGTTTATGTCTCTTAGGATTTGGAAGTAGTTGAGTTTTAACACTGGTATGAAGATAAAAGTCCTTAGTGAAACCATGTTCTAAAATCCAGTTAAAGAGTCAGAAGAACACAGAATCCATCACTTTCCTAAACCAGTGTGACTAGAGGCTGTGTTTCTGCATTATAAAAGATACTCAGGCTTTGTGGTCCTGATCCAGGTCCTGGTAAATTGGAGTTCACCCTAGGTGCTTTTCCTCTTTGTGACTGGCGGATAACACGGATTTAAATGTTACTTAGGGATTTTTTTCCTTAGTCAAGTGCAGCTTGATTCTAATGTATTCATGCTGCATACAAGATTCTGCAGTGCAGCATCCTTAATCTTTAAAAGCTTAACAGTCTCCTCANTATGACCTCTAGACTAAAAGGGCAGTGATCTTTTTCTAATAACCTCAGTGTTCCCTGGTTTTATTTCATCTCCTACTAGTCCCCTACCTCCCCAAGTAAAACAGTGCCCGCCTCCTGCTTACTTAAAGATGATGTAATGTACTTGCAAATGGCGCTTCCAGTACTGTGTTCACTGATCCACATTTGTGCTTGGACTAGAAGGGGAAAAAACAACAAAAAAGTTTAATTGCCAAGAGAACTGCAAATGAGTTCAATGCGACTTCTCGGTGCTAGTTGGCCATCTTGGCTCAATGTTGGGACACACTATCAGAGAAGAGCTTTTCTTGATACTATTCTGTTCAGAATGAATTCTGAAGGAAAAGTTGCTCACGTCTGTTTCAGAGCATACCCTTATAAATCTCTTTAGACTACTCTTCTAGAATTCATTGTTACCCCAAAGTATAAAAACTATCTGGGAGTTGCCCCTGACAAGCTATTGCACATCTCTGGTGAATCCTGCTGAATGTAAGGATATTCAGAACTTTCATACCTCATCATGATGTTATTTAAGCAGCCAACTTACATGACCCGATTTACTTTGAAAAATTCATTTCATTCAAACTAGAAAGTTGCAGAGACAAAGGACATTTATCAGCTAAGAGTGTGATGCATTCTTGCCCTAGTCTTTAACTGTGTCTGTGCTCTGGGATGGCTACCGTCTGGTGTCTTTTATTGACGGAGCAGGCACTACAGAACTAGTCAACTCCCATCTGTCCTGTTGTCTTCTAGTGCTGCTTTGTGCTGAGAGAACATGTTAGTTTACTGAACTTGACCTGTACAAGACTGATGATTCTTTGTAATTTTAGGGATAATTAGGTGGTTAATTTAAAGATGAACTTTCAATGTTGCCTTTACATCACAGTAAAATATCACTTCTTTCAGAAGGGTAATAGAAGCACTGATTCATAGTAAAAATCTTGTTTTTAGCTTTGACTTTTTTGTGGCTTTTTTTTATTGTAAATTACTGGTAACATGTTATTTCTGTAGAATGTTTTAAATTATGTACCTTCTATTGGATAGTTAAAACCTTTGCATCTTATAAACGAGTTTGAATGAAAAGAAATACAAAGCACACAGAGTTGTCACCCCACCTTACCAAGAACATACAGCTAGAACTTTTGTAGCAATTTTAGGGTTACCCAGTGAGGTCAGATCCATTAACTAGTGCAATCTGTTTTATCTAAAACAGAAGATTTATCTTAAGCTTGACCCTAGAAGTTCATGAACCTTAAATATTCTGAACTTTGTTTTTACAGTAAAATGATTAAATGTAAAGCTAGGAATTAGCTAAAATTAAACCCCAGCAAATTCAGCTGTCCTGGAACTGAGTACTTACAAAGCAGACCTTTTTGTTTTTTAATACAAGTGGAATTTTAAGGGGTACTTGTAAGTCCTATTTTTAGTCCTTCACCTGACAGAGTCTATTGATTTAGTTTAATCTTTTGAATATTTTTATCAGAAAGGTGTTACTTATTACAAAAGCATGTTAGTATTTATAACACAAGAAAACTCTTATGGTTTTTAGATAGTGATCAGGGCAAAGTGGCTTTGTTTTCTTTACCTTTCCAAGTACGTATTTTATACCAAGAACTTTGGTTTAAAAAAAATTGCATTCTGAGAATTTGAGATGTAAAAGTATTTGGAACCTGAAGGACCAACAAGTAAATATGATTGAATGGAGAAATAACCCAGAAAGTACAGATACTGGATATAAAGGAAAAGATTAGGAGACATAGTTCTCTGTGGCACACCTTGTTCTTGTCACCAATCAAAGCCATTTTTCTATTGCCCTCATCAGTAGTCCCTTGCTGGAAACTGTTGCACTAGGGTTGTTTCTTCCGTGTACCAGACAAAGCTGTTGGACTCTGGGTGTTTTTCAGCCTTACTGTCCATAATAAATATGAATTATTCCAGTTGCTGCTGATTATGCCTAAGAAAACATATGTAAGTATAATTTGTCAACCAAACTCTCTGTTGTACATGACTACCTACCGGCAACTTTGATTGATTTCTGTAGTGCTAAATAAACATTTCAGCTGTCTGACCCCCAGATGTGGGGCTGCATTGTAAAACAGGTTTTCCTTGGGATTTATTTTATCTCTGATTAATTTTGTGAGAATTGTCACACCACAAGCAAGCTATTTTAGCTGTATTTAGAGGCTAAAACTTAAGTTGGAAATTCTGTTTAGTAATGTACAGTAAGAAAAAGGAGTTGTATTTTGAGAAGGTATTGCTTGCTTTCAGGATACATACATAACTCTGCTGCCTCCTNCATTCCAAAATTTGCTCACTTGCAGTTTCATTTTGACATCTCACATTAGTAGGGCCATTTCCTTCTGTTTGAAGTAAAGAGATTAAGTATCTATACATAGTTGGAAACTATTTTGTGTTACCTTTTCCCACCATCCAAAATTAGTTAAAAGTAATTGGAGATCAGCTGTGAGTAAGTGTAATATGTTGACTATAATATAAATGATGCTCTATAATATTCTTTATTGTTAGGAAACGACAGGTTGTAAGAGTAAGTACTAAGACATGAGGATAATGTTTAATAAAGTAGATACTTAACTTTTTTGTTTTTGTTTTTGTTTTTTCGAGACAGGGTTTCTTTGTGCAACAGTCCTGGAATTCACTTTGAAGACCAGCCTGGCCTCGAACTCAGAGATCCACCTGCCTCTGCCTCCCAAGTGCTGAGATTAAAGGTGTGCACTGCCACTGCCGCTGCCACCACCGCCTGGCTGATATTTAACATTTTTAAAATACTAAATTGCTAGACCTGGAGAGATGGCTCTTCTGTTAAATCATCGGTTATGAGAAGTACTTCTCTTAAAGAGGAAGGTAGTTTGGATCCAGATCCCTCTTCTGGTGCATATGTGGTGTACACGCATACCTGTGAGCAAACACTCAACATAGATAAAAACAAATCTTGGCTGGGTGGTGGCAGTTCACACCTTTAATCCCTGCACTTGGGAGGCAGAGGTAGGTGGATCTCTGAGTTCGAGGCCAGCCTGGTCTACAGAGCAAGTTCCAGGACAGCCAAGGCTATGCAAAGAAACTCGGTCTTGAAAAACAAACAAGAAAAACCTTAAAATTTTTTCAAAGTATCAAATTACTATTGGACATAAGATCATCTGGAGGCTTGAGGTAAGAAAAAATTAAGGAATATTAGTGGTATAGAAATTCTGTTTTTAGCTAAGAGTAGTCAAATGTCTGTTTTCCTTTGGGTCAAATAAAAGCAAGTCATGTTTAGTGTCTGTTGTATGTCAGGTAATTGGCTAAGGGCTTTCCTATAATCATTCTTCTAGTTGCTACTTAAGATAGATAATTATCAGTGTATGCAAGATCAAGATTTAATGGAGGACCATTCTTTCCAACTGTTCCTCGTTGGCACTACTTTTAAATGGCTGTCTCATATATCACAATTGCTATTAATTTGCATATTCAGATAGATGAATTGACTCCCTTGCTCCCAAGCATTTCACCTTCTGTAGTACTAACATTATATATAGCCAGACAAGTATAATAAAGGTTTAAAAGTAATTCAAATGGTTGATTGTCAGTTTAGTAACATAATGGCTAAACTCATAGAACATCTTTTGTTCAAGTGAAAATATAGAAGATACTGACAGGGAAAAGTTTGGGAATGCAGAATAATTGCTCTTATAGTCAGCATCATGGGTGTAAAGTTAGCTCAGCCTACTATTACTAAAAAATATATTTTCCTGTAGACATCTCCCTTTATTTCACTTGTTGGGCATTTCCTACCTCAAGACATTTTGGCCATCGTGTGCCCTTTCTCAAGAGTGTTCCTACACTTGGTTTGGAATGGCTATTGATTCTTTGTATTTAAATGCACTCTGCCAGGCAATGGATGAATGCTTTGCACATAGTAAATTTTCAATAAATAATGAATGAGGAATATACATCTGTGATAGTACTGGGTGCTTGATTACAAAAGAAAATTCAGAGGAATTCTTTCACACAGTTGGCTGAAATCAGAACTGATCGCTATTAAAGCACTTGTCAAACTGTCTCATTTGAGGATACATTAAAAAAAGGACCTGAAGTTTACAAAGAGAAACATTGTCAAAGCAGAAGTCTGTGGCATCAAAACAAGAGAAAGAAAAGCTGTTGGGCTTATTTTGCAGGCTAATACCCTAGTGTGTTTGATACAGCAGATAACATCTTATCAGTCTATTCTGGCGTAAAGTTTTAAAAGTTTTGTTGGGGTGGAGTAATGGCTCAGTGGTTAACAGTACTGGCTGCTATTCCAGAGGACCTGCATTCAGTTCCCAGCACCCACATGGCAGCTCACAATTCTGTCACTTCAATTCTAGGGGGCCTGAGACCTTCACACCAATGTACATAAAATGAAGTTAAGTAATTTTAAAAAGTTTTGTTAATTTATCCAACTGATAAGCAGGTGGTGAGGCTGTTGAGATTTTCCATTTTCATATTCTCTGTGTATTGCAGGAGAATGTTTTCTTTATTCCTCCAGGCTTATGTGACAAATGGACAAAATGTATATTTCTTTAGTCTGTTTGTACTTTCCTTTTGAGATTTGCTGGCCAGGTATTTTTGAGAAAATTTAATCAAAATAGCTTCAGTTCATTTGAACTATTACTTGATCTACAGTACACAATTGCTGAGTGTACAGATCTACTACAAGCTTGATTTTTGCTGATACTTCACCTACAATTTAGAGGTGTATATGGTGCAATATTTTTTAGATAGGGTCTCAAGAATCGCAGGCTACCTTTAAACTGCTTTATAGCCGAGGATAACTTTGAACTGGCCTTCCTGCTTCCACTGCCAGAGTGCTGCAATTATGGGCAGGTACTAGCTTCCCCCANATTTGAAAAGTTACTAACTCTGCAGGCGCCTGTGTGATTGCAGTGTTTTTGCAGAGAATAAAGTTGTGCTTTACATATCTTTATCCATATGCCCTTAGCCCAAGGAAGCAAGTGGAATGCAGAAGAGGGACTGTAAGGGTCACTGCCTTACCAGCCATCCAAGCTATAGGTAAGGAGAAAATGAAAACCATAAAGACCAGTGGTAGGGACAAAGTGCAGGGCTTGAGAGTGCCTAGGACAGCCAAGTTCTAAGCATGGATTTTACAAGGGTAATATGATTATGATGTGTCATGGAAAGAGGTCACCAGTGACCACTGAATTGCTGAAGANGGTGCTTTTAAACTTATGGATCAATCGACACCCTAATTGTGCCATCTTTGGCTTTAAAAAGTGTCAATTTTAGCTGATGTTCATGGCAAATGTCCTATTTAGTCTGAATAGGTTTTCCTGATTTGGTAAAGGTGTAGGAATTGGGTTTGTAGTCTGTAGAGCTGCTCTAAAGAAGCCAGTTTAAACAGTTCACACAATGGAGGAATCCTCCCAAGGCCATGGGCAAGTCTGGCACATGGTTTCTATTTAGAAAGTACCGAAGAAGAGGGCCGTGAGCCTTTGTGCTATAAATGGGAGACTTAGGGCAATTTAGAGAAACTTTGATTTCTGCAGTGAACAAAACTTAAAACGTAGAAGTCACCTTGTCTTATGAGAAGGGTAGTTTGTAGGCATGGCCCTGCCTGCGAACTCAGGGTCCCATTCTGATTGCTACTACCTTGGGTTTACTATTCCCTGTTGGTGAACACCGTCACTAAAGACCACTCCTCACAAAGAGCTAAGAAAATCTTAGTTAATTGTTAGGACAGCTTGTTAATATTAGAACATGAGTAATGGTTAATAGTCTGTTCCTAGCCTTTTCTGTCCATAAGTCCTTGATGCTATTTATAAACAAGGCATCCTACACGTCAAGAAGTTTTACTCTTCAGAGTCAAAGCTGTGTCTTAATCCTACCCACATATCAAATCTGCACTTTTTATCCCTCTTGCTTGTGATGTGTGCAGTGGGCTAAACATCCAGCACCACCATCCTCTCTTAGCTCTTAGATTGTACCCATCTTTTCCTTTTGGCTTCCTAGGTATTAGAAAAATTCATATTTACTTGAAATAAAGCCTAAATTTTTTTATGCAGTGTCCTTTTAGATGAGTTAATAAAAATGGGAAATTTTGATGATATGGTTTCTGACCACCACCCCTATCAGAAATCAACAGTAATTGAGGCTTCAGATGTGACTTAAGTGGTTTTCTGTGGGTCATGACCCTTTCACAAGGGTTGCACATCATATATTTACATTGATTCATAACAGCAAAATTAGTTATGAAGTGGCAACGAAATAATTTTATGGTTGTGGGTCACCACAACATGAAGTGTGTTAAGGGGTTGCAGAATTCAGAAGGTCGAGAACCACTGCACTGACTGCTCTTCAGAGGACTTGTATTGGATCCCCAGCACCCTACATGCAGGTCACAACCATCTGTAACTCCAGTTCCAAGATAATCGGTTGCCCTCTTCTGACCTTGAGGGTATTGCGTTCACACAGTGCAGACATAACATGCAGACAAAAACTTACACCTAAAAGAATCACTGTTA
>LZPO01017298.1:198480-214809 GCA_001675575.1 Neotoma lepida | reverse complement strand
AGGCTATTGTACATTGTGAACACAACCAACACATGCACAGTAAGGAAGACTGAGCATGATGAAGGAACACTGGCCTACCTCTTCAGGTTCTTGTGATGCCAAAGAATTCTAAGGGCTGGGGAAGGGGGCTACCTATTCCATAAATGGATGAAGCAATACAAACTTACGAGTTGCGGCTTTGGGACTTTCCTGGGGCTTTGTGCAAAATCCATTGATCCTCTTCAAGTCAGTGTTCCTGGCAGACCTTAGAGTCGAGGAGGCATTTCTTTCATACAACCTAAAGCAATGTCCTAGAAAAGAGAGATACATATTTCAGAGAGGAAAATCTCATGTTTTCTCAAGATAAGAAATACAAGTAGCTGAATGTGGTGGTGCGGGCCCGTAATCCCAGCACCCAGGAGGGAGAGCTGGGAAGATCATCAGATGAGGTCAGCCTGGCTACAGAGTGAGTGTCGGACCAGCTCTATACCAAGACACTGTCTCCCCAAGAAGAAAGGACAAGTCTGCAAGTTTTCAGTTATATACACAGACTACAAATCAACTCATAAAGTTGAGTGTGGCCACATAGTACTTGCAAGGTTGAGGCAGGAGGATTTCAAATTCAAGGCCAGCTGGGGTTGAGTTCAAGGTGTGCCTGGGCTNTCTCTATCTCAAAAAAATAAGCAAACCAAACAAAAATTCAGCTCTCTTAGAAAATAGAAGTTAGCTCATTTAGAAAATACAGAATATGTAAAGCATACAAGCTACACATGTGTAGGAGACATGACTGTGCCTAAGGTGTACGNTTGGTGCTGTTTCAAAATATAATTGCTTTGCTGATCAAAAAATGAAATTTAGACAGGAGGTGGTGGCGGCACACACCTTTAATTCCAGCACTCGGGAGGCAGAAGTAGGGGGATCTCTGTGAGTCTGAAGCCAGCCTGGTCTACAGAGGGAGTTTTAGGACAGCCAGGGATACACAGAGAAACCCTGTTCCCCCCCCCAAAAAAAAGGAAATTTACATGCTAAGTACATGCTACTTTATCAGTGAATTCTACACAGGTACTTTTCACAGTCATGATTAGAGCATGGTAGTATTACTCCTCTATTTCTTGAAGACAGGCAGTTGAGGTTCATTAAGAGTCAAGCTAGAGTTCTTGTTGTTTTTTAAGCAAGGCTGTCTGTGCTTCTCTCTGCACAGCACAGAGACCTGGGTGTGTCAGGACACAGTGGCACTTGTCTGTAATCCCAGCACTTGGGAGGCAGAGGCTCGAGGNNCAGTTTGAGGTCATTCTCTGCTACATAATGAGTTGAAGGCTATATTAAGACTTTGTCTCAAAACACTAAGCCTCCTTCCTATCCCTCCCCAAGACCCACATGCCACTTTTGTCATTTAGTGATACCGGGTTGACCAGAAGGTGCTACAAGCCCAGGTTACCTCTCAAAGTTCCTCATCTACCTTTCCTTTGCGAGCAGCAAGGGCAATTGTTTCCTACTTCTGATTTCATTATGGATTGCAAGATGGTGGCGTTCTCTTCCACATCATTTGGTTGTCCTTAGGTACAAGTTTAATAGGATCATGGGATAAATGTTTGCACACACACACATACACACACACACACACACAGGCTGGTCTTCACAACCTCCCAGGGACCTTCTATTTAAAAGCAGTATGAGGAACACCTACATCATAACATGTGTAATGCTTCTGTTATCTGTTAGCCCTCCAATGTTCCCATCTTTGGTTAAAAGGGACCTTTGAGGTGGCTCCTGCGGTCCTTCCACACATGATCAGTGGTTGCTGACAGCNTCCTTCCTCTCTGACAACATGTTCCAGACCCACTTTGAATGTTCCCACCCCTAACTTGAAGTTACACATTCTTCCAAAGGGATCTGGGGAATGTTTTTAGANACCCCATGGGATGTTCANGGTTTGTCANCATCCCTAAGCTTTTTTGGTGAACAAAGCAAGTGCCTTAGTTAGAGTTTCTNTTGTTGTGATGAAACACCATGACCTAAGGCAAGTTGGGGAAGAAAGGGTTTATTTGCTTACATGCACTTCCACTTACAGTCCATCACTGAAGGAAGTCAGCAAGGAAATCACACAGGGCAGGAACCTGCAGGCAGGAGCTGATGCAGAGGCCGTGGAGGGTGCTGCTTACTGGCTTGGCTTACTCAGCCTGCTTTCTTTCTTTCTGTTTCTTTTTGTTTGTTTGTTTTAGAGATAGGGTTTCTCTGTGTAGCCCTGGTCATTCTGGAACTCACTCTGTAGACCAGGCTGGCCTCAAACTCAGAATCTGCCTGCCTCTCCGAGTGCTGGGATTAAAGGTGAGCGCCACCACTACCTGGCCATCCTGCTTTCTTATAGAACCCAGGGCCATCAGCCCAGGGATGGCACCACCAACAATGGGCTGGGCCCTTCCCCATCAATCACGAAGAAGATGCCCTACAGTCAGATCTTATGGAGACATTTTTTCAATTGAGGTTCCCTTCTTTCAGATGACTCTAGCTTGTATCAAGTTGACATAAAACTAGCCAGCAGAGGTAAGAAATGGATACCTTCTTTAAAGAATACTTTAAGAAATACGTTTTGGTCATACGTTATTCTGTATGAATAATTTAACCAATTAATGATTAAGCAGAATTAAAAGCAGAGACATTCAGAAAGCTTTGATGGGAGTGGGAGAAAAGGGAAGTCACCAAGTGTGAGGTCATGACATGAGATAGCAAGCCCAGTACAGGCCTTCTGAGAGCCAGGAGCGTGCAGAAGAGCCCAGGTCCAGGGACAAGGGACAAGGAGCATCTAGGAAGTACCAGTGAGCAGGAAAACAAGCAGGAAGGTGCAGATGATGGATCTGCTGGGTCCTGGCCCTCCCTGGTGCTCTGGAAACAGAAAGGGAAGGCCAAAGACTTATCTTTTGTGCAGGAGTGCCTTCACAGCTCTATGGGTAAATGTGCATTTGTTAGAGGATAAAAAGCCTGCCTGGGAGTCTCAGAGCCTCCAGGCCTGGAACAGTGAGGAGTAAGAGGTGACTTTAATCGTAGTCACTCTGCCCCCCCCCCAACTGACCATTCAGTCTCTGTGGACTCCTGAATCTGTATTTATAAGGGGTGCGAGGCTGTAGATTTCTTTTGATGTCTTTGTCTGGCTTGGCATCAGGATAATGTGCTCTCATTAAATCAATCAAGAAGTGATTCGAGATGGGAAGTTCACTATGTAGCCCAGGCTGCCCTCAAACTCTCAATCCTCTGCCTCAGCCTCCAAGTGTTGAGACTATAGGTTTCTGCCACCACACCCTGCTTGAAAGCTCTGGTCTTGTCTTTCTTTCCTTCCTTCCTTCCTACCCCACCCCCTTCTCTCTTTTCTTTTTGTGCCCTACTGGGGATTCAATCCAGGTCCTTGGCCATACCAGGTAAGCACATTACATTGGGCTCTATCTCCAGCCCTTTCCTCTGTCTTTTTTTTTTTTAAGAGTTGTAAAGGATTAGTTCTAATGGTCTTTAGTGTTTGGGTCAGATTTTTTTAAAGATTCATTTATTCATTTATTTTTTATGTAATTTGTATGTATGTCCGCATGACAGAAGAGGGTATCAGAGAGAAGAGGGGATCAGATCTCATTACAGATGGTTGTGAGCCACCATGTGGTTGCTGGGAATTGAACTCAGGACCTCTGGAAGAGCAGCCAGTGCTCTTAACTGCTGAGCCATCTCTCCAGGCCCTTGGGTCAGATTTTTTTTTTAAAATTACTTTGACTCAGTTTCAGTAATTTTGGGCATACAATTATTTTTAGTATTATCTTGCAGACTTCATGTATTTGGCCACAGAAACTTCTGCTTAGCTTAGCGGTCAGCTAAAAATTAGACAAAGTCTCCCATTGACAAGCCTGGGAGCCTTTGCTGCCAGGCTCTGAGGTAATGGAGCATGTCTCACCCCCAGGCACTCAGTTCCCGTCGTTCCCTTGGCTTTTGATTTTTGCTTACACAGAACCTAAATGAGGCAAGTGTGAGAGTCCTGAGCCTCCCTTGGTCTTTCCTGACGCATGTACTCTCCCTAAATGAGGCAAGTGTGAGAGTTCTGAGCCCCCCTTGGTCTTTCCTGACACATGTACTTTCTGTACTCCATCCCGGCAGCACACCAGAGCTTGTCAGGCCAGAACGGACACCTTCCCTAGCTTTTCCTTCTAAATGTCTGCATTTAGCCAGCTCTCATCTCTGTACTACGCTCGACAAGCACCACAGACTGTTGTTCATAAACGTCCCAGAGACAAAGCTGTTTGCACAGCTCAGCATCAGGTGAAAGACAAGCTTTGTGCGTGGAAGTTTCCTGCAAACTGCTATACAGGTCAAATGATAAGAAAATCTCTGGGGTTCAGGTGGGGAGCCGCTAACCCCTTCTGCCATNGCCAGCTCCTGATAAAACTGAAGTTGAGGCTGCTGGTATTCCAGGCTGCTGTGAAGCTGACAGGAAAACAGAATAAACCAAGTTAAAGCTGCCAAGTCTCAGACTTCTTAGCATAGTTCACACATTCTTCTTGAATAAATGCTCTTCAGATCACAAGGCCTTACAAAATCTTGGCAGTCTTCATTTACATGATAACGGACTTTCAGAGGTCCTTTCCCGATACAGTAGAGTCAGACCCTCTGTGCAGAGACCTACAGTGCCTGCTCATGAGAGACCCCACTCATTTGACAGCAGCTCTCCCTCAGCCTGGGTGACCACACCAGTGCCACCTAAGGGCTGCAGGTGTACACACATCAAAGGAGATNAACCGCAATTGCCCTCACTTGTTTCCTCATTTTGAATCTGGTAATGCAATATCACAGCACCAGGGCTGATTTGAGGGTGAGCTGGAAAAACAAATGGGAGTATCCNGGAGGATGTNTGAAATACGGCAGGCTTTACACGTCTGCTTCATGTCCCGACATCACTTAAAAGTCATCTTTACAGTACTTTTCAGCTCTACCCCAAGGGGCCAGAAGTCCTGACCAGTAGTTACCAAGCTGGGAGTGTNTGAGAAGAGGCTCTTCAGTAGTTCTCCATCGGACAGACAAAAGCACACACTGCTGAGATCCTCAGATCTCAGTAGAACTAAAGTTAGCCACAAACCTGTTTGAAACACACCACACAGCTACTGACTGCTAGTTTCTCTTCTCTTCTCTCCTCTCTCTTCCCCTCCCTCTTTTCATACATCAGGGTCTCATGATATAGCCCAGGCTGGCTTTGACCTTACAGCAATCCCCTCAGTGCTGGTCTAACAGAATGAACCATCATTCTCATGAGAAATGTGCATTTCTAANAACCCCTAGGGTGTAGGGCCTCTGCTGGCAGGACTGCACTTTGAGAACTTAGTGCCCCAGCAGTGGTGGGAAAACATGTGTAACATCAACCTTACCATTTCAACCACGTTAAGTGCCTGACCCAGCCGCACTGAGAGCCACTGGTGTAAAGTGACCTATAAGGACACACCCCACACAATGCTGTCCTGTTCCTACTCTTTGGAAGGCTAGACAGGAGCAAGCTTAACTGGAGCTCACTAGANAGATGCTGCTCTCTAAATGGAAAATGGGGTAAGGGCAGTAATTGTTTCCTTAGTGGCTGCTTTCCAAAGAGGACAGAAGACAGATGGCCACTCACTCCGTTTCAGCTGTAGTAATAAAAGCAAAAATACCAGCCTGTAGAGTGTACAGCGGCCATTAGCCACAGAAATGCACGTGGAGGCAGTCATTCATTCGCCCAGCAGATAGTAACTGAGCATATACTATGTGTATGTACAAGACACTTTTGGCAATATATAGAACAGATAAAGATCTGTGCCATTATCACCTACATTACAGTGTGAACGCGCGTGTGCAGGCACACACACAGACACACACACACAAACACACACACACACACACACACACGCTTATATGTCAGAAGCTAAGTGCCAGAGAGGAAAAATATAAATGAAGGGGAACATCGGGGCATGACATGTATGTGTGTTTGAAATGAGTGTGTTTCACTTTAGTCTGGAAAGTCTCTTTGAAAATGTCACTTGTAGCTTCAGGAACCACAAGAGGCAAGTGGAAGCAGAAGGGAATAGATGATGGGAGAGAAGTAGTATATGAGGTCAGAAAGGTACCAGAGACAAAAATGGGGCCAGGGATTTGAGGACATATTTACCTAGATCAGAAACATCGCCCCAACTTTTCTTATTGCCACTTCATACTACATGACAGTAACTTCCACCTCTCCAAAGGATAAATGTTGATGAAAACATACACAAATATGATATTTCTACACATTAGAAATGTAACAGACTAGTGGGAAAAGAATTGTTAAATGTTACTCTGAAAACAGTCATGAGCTACTGGATGAGATCGTGGTTTTTGATTCCCTAACAAAATGAGAACACAAACAAGTCAACTTTCATTAAGACTTTCCTTTTTGGTCCCTAAGAGATAAAACACATTGCCCCAGATATCCAAGACAGAAATTTTCCGTTCTCTGGAGAATTAAAATTATAAACACACAAAACAAAAGAAAAACAGCCCTTTAGCCCTGTGGGTGCACTTGAAGCCTTCTCTGTCCCTGGCTGACCAGTGAGCAGTCCCCAGGGCCTCGCAGGAAGTCCTCGTAGCTGCCTGTAAGGTCTGATGAGCAAATCACTGGCTACTTTTAAGAGTAGAGGTTCTCCACAGGTGTGGTGGCGTACGACTTTCATCCAAGCACAAGGGAGGCAGAGGCAGGTGGATCTCTGTGAGTTCGAGGCCAGCCTGGTCTGCAAAGAGAGTTCCAGGACAGCCAGGGCTACACAGAGAAACACTGTCTCAAAAAACCAATACCAATAAACCAATGTCTGAGAGTCAGAGAGAGACTGCTGGACGCCTCTGTCAAAGTTTCTTATTCAGTAGAGCTGGGTGGTTCGAGAATGGATGTTTCTAACATGTCCTAGAGCTGACACAGCCTGTTTAGGGACTCACAATTTGAAAACCACTGCCATACAAGTATTACTACTAACTGGTGGCTGGGGGTAGGGGTGGGAAGTGAGGATCCAGGCGGTCATGGGGCATACCTTTAATCACAGCACTTGGGAGGTGATCTCTAAGTTTGAGTCCAGCCAAGTCTACAGAGCAAGTACCAGGACAGCCAGGGCTACAAAGAGAAACCCTGTCTCAATACATACATACATACATATATATATATGTATATATATATATATATGTATACACGTATATATATATGAATGAAACATAGGCACTTGAGTATTCATCACAACGTAATGTCTTTACCTTATACTTATATAAGATATTATGTATTGATATTTCATATGAAAACAATTACAGAGAATTTGAAGTTATCTTACTCATGCCAGAAGTTATCTTACCCCTGCCAATATACATCTGGAATGGCAGAGGAAAATAAAAGACTGGGCACAGGAAATGCACTTAATTCAAGGTAGGATAAAGACGTGCTGATATGACTAGTGTGTCCCAGTGGCAAGGAGAAAAATTATATATGGCGGAATATGTTTTGGTAGTCTAAGCCAGTGGGTCTCAACCTTCCTAATGCTGAGACCCTTTTAACACAGTTCCTCATGCTGTGGTGACCCCAATCATAAAATTATTTCCATTGCTACTTCATAATTGTAATTTTGCTACTGTTATGAACTGCAATATACATATTTGACATGCAACCCCCTGTGGAAGGGGTCATGACCCACAGGTTGAGAATCGCTGGTCTAAGCCTTTGTTGCTCTCAGATGTGGCTAGCATCTTCAGTGAGCTTGTTAGAAGTGTAGCTGGTTCCTGCTGAGCCCTATACAGTGTAAATCTGCACTTTGGATAAGATGAAGGTTTACTTTTGAGATGCGGATACCCGTATCCATTTCAACAGCTGCTCAGGACTCACTGTGTGATGGACACCTGGTAACTAATGCTATACACTGTGAAGTCTGGGCAGTGTTTCTCAGGTTCAGCTAGGAGCTTCATTGAGATGCAGATTCTCAAAGCCAGTTGCAAACCTTCAGGACTCTGCCACCAATACTTTTCAGGACTCCCCAGGGTTTCTAATATGCAGCCTGTTTCTCCATAGTCTCGAGTTCCTACCCTGGCTTTCGCTCAATGACTGTGATGGACGCATGTAAGCCAAATTTCCTCCCCAAGATGGTTTTGGTCAGTGTTCTTAAATTTACATATATATTTAAATTTTATGTGTGAGTATTTTGCTTGCATGTATGCGTGTGCACCATGTGCCTGATGCTCTCGGAGGTCAGAAGAGGACATCAGATCTTCTGGAATTGGAGTTACAGAGGTTGTGAGCCACCATGTTGGTGTTGGGAACTGAACCTGAGTCCTCAGTAAGAACAAGTACTCTTAACTCCTGAGCCATCTCTCTAGCTGCATTGGCTAAAGTAAGACACCAGGACACAACTGCAAAACTTAATGCCTTTGTCTCTGGCTGGGTTCAAAATCCCTTCACAAAGCTAATACCACTAGCCTCTTTATTGCTAATGCTCAATTCATTACTTCAGACGCTGGAATCCCACTGGAGTGCAGCTGCAGAGCACAGCCCCTAACAGTCAGTATCTGACGGCATGCTGTGTGCACGGTTCTACAGTTCTATCTTTTCATGGCCTTTGGGGGGAGGGCGGGGAAGGACCCATAGACGGACGGATGGACGACGGATGGGACAGGGGGACTTTCTTTCACATGTCTCTTCCACAGCACCCAGCTATCCTCTGAGTGTCCCACAATGGACGATNGNAGCTCACTGCACAGCCCTGAGACTGTTTGCTCAACTGNCTCATTCCCTTTTCCCTCATGTTCCAGACCAGGAACTTGCATGACCTTGGCTGGAGGAAGCTGTTTCTGAGGCAACAACGTTCCTCTCCCATGTCCCATGGAAAGATTTTTTTTTAATTCTGTAAATAATGAGGTGGTTCTCATATTAGCCCTCAAATGCTTATTTAATCTCTCTAAACTAGGGTCCCGCTGATGCCATTCCAGTGTGACAGGAAAAGGTAAATCTGCGAAGGATGTTTTGTGTGTGACTCAGAGCCAAAGTTAAATCTCATAAGCAAGAAGGAGATACACAGTATCCCAGGATAGCCAAGTTCTACACATCAGTTAATCAATACTGTTTTATTTTAATTTATTGAAATTGTAAGTGCTCAGTAGACCTAAAAGAATGAGTAAGTCACAGCAATTACATTTTTCACAAATTGGCATTCTGGCCCACAAAACTCACTAGAACATAGAGTCACTGATTTAATGTCCATAGAGGCAAAGCTGAGCTGCCGGGACGCTCATAACAACGAAACAAACAAACCTGATCTGTAATGTGCACCGAACTTTCTCAAGATCCGACCCAGTGGCTTGGAGATTNACAACTGCAGCTACTCTGACAAGGGATGGATTCTTCCTGACTTCAAACACTGGTCTACATTGCTTCTGTACGTGGCACTTGCTAGGCTATGTCAATGACACCGTGTTTTTCTATAGGCTTTCCAAAACTAAGTGACAATACCAGACCAACTCACTCCGGTTCTGGGTTTTAGGCTCCCTGTGCTCCCCCACAACTGAGGATCTTTTCATCTGCCACCACCTCCTTCCCGCAAAAAGCTTTGCCAAACACGCAGAGCACTTTGAGCAGAGAGAAACACTCATCAGTGCAGAAAGCAGGGCAGCATGAAGAGAAAGCAGAATTGGACAAAGCAGCTGGAGGGGACGACATGGGCATGAAACCCTCCTTCAGGAAGCACGTCCACACTGCAGCCCAAGTGGGTGACACGCAGGAAACAGGAGAGCTGTGANTTCAGGGAAGAACCAGGTGATGAGAAAGACAACAGAGGAANNGGGAGGACAGACTGACCCTGAGTTCTGTAGGCTTGCCGAACTCCTAATTACCATTTGGAACATAAGATCCATGGGAAAATTTTTCTGAGTTGAAAATAAAACCATACAAATTTATAAATAAATCTTTGGAACCTGGCCAGTTTTATAATCAAGGTCTTAAAATGCTACGAGGATCTCATGGTCCAACTATAATGAGATGGGGCCGTTCCTTCTTGTCCACCCTACTCCACAGCCTGCACACTCCCANCAGTGGCTGCTTCAAACTCTCTAGGCCTTAGCTGTTGGCTTTCAGTTTCTGACAGAAAACAGGCTCCTGACTCCATCTGTTTTTCTCACTGTTCCCAGCAGGCTCAGAACACAGATTCCTCTTTCTGATCTAGTGACTCCTTCCATCTGGGACCCTCCTGAGTGACACTGTGCCTAGCTATCAACACCTCCATTTCCCCCCTGTCCACTGTCTTCTTCCTGCCAAATAGCACAGGACCATGTGCTTGTTCTTAAGAACAAAACACAACAAAACCACCTTTACATTATAAAGGTTTTACAGACACTTTGGAGGGTACATCAAGGTATGTGCAGATGTAAAGGTACTGTCTGTCACAGCTCCCAGGGAGAACTTGCTTCGTTTCTTTCCAGACTTTCTTGTGCTCACAACCCATTTTTCATAATCAGATATTGTATGTTGATTATGGCAAAAAGCTACAAATACCATTCCCGGATATCAGAAATACCTGATAGATGTGTAACATCCAGTGCAGATATGACCTGAATTTAATCACACACAGCCTGTCTCAGTCTGTCTGTCTCTTTCTCTCTCTGAAATGGGGGACTCACTGTTACCCAGGCTGGTCTTGAACTCCTGGGTTCAAATAAACATGCTGCCTCAGCCTTCTGAACCTGTACCTTCTTCTATAAACATCTGGAACGGTAGTTCTGATTATCTTCTAAGAATCAGACAGCGCAAGGTTCAAGAGCAGAATTACCCTTGAAAGTTCTTTATATAACACATTGCTTTCAGGAAGGTAGAAGCAATTCATGTAGTTCAACCAGCAGACAGTGAGCATTTCTGTCTCATGCCACAGTAAAATGGAGGGTCCCCTATCTTGGAGAAAATATTCATCATTTTCAACAGGTCCTATTAATAAAATTAATCTTCCCTTCATAGGTTAAATGAATGACTAAGAGGCACGTGCTGATTACCTTCACTTCACTACACACACTAACACACTTCACACACGGGTCTTCCTAAGCACTTCACTGAGATGCTCTCACCGTAGTGATCCCCATCTAGTTGAACCAGTATGTTTCACATTCTCATCATTAGCCTATTTCCCCCTACCCTTCCCATCCTTGTGGTCACTGGATTCTACTTATTCTNTTTTTTCAAGATTTATTTATTATATATACTGTGTTCTGTCTCCATGTATCCCTGCAGGCCAGCAGAGGGCACCAGATCTCATTACAGATGGTTGTGAGTCACCACGTGGTTGCT
This sequence comes from Neotoma lepida, assembly GCA_001675575.1. Lineage (NCBI taxonomy): Eukaryota > Metazoa > Chordata > Mammalia > Rodentia > Cricetidae > Neotoma > Neotoma lepida. The sequence continues at coordinate 203,501 of LZPO01017298.1, read as the reverse complement.
GGGAATTGAACTGAAGACCTCTGGAAGAACAGCCAGTGAGTAGTCCTCTTACCTGCTGAGCCATCTCTCCAGCCCTTATCATTCTTGAAGAACTCATCCCTCCCCCTGCCATTATCTACCACCTTCTCTTCTGTCCTGCCCTACTTTGTTTCCTGTTGCTGTGATAAGACACTGACCAAAAGCAACTCAAGAGATAAGGGTTTATTTGGCTCACATGTCCCAACCAGTCTATCAGTCACTGAGGGGTGTCAGGGCAGGAACTCAAACAGTAGCAGAGGAAGGACCAGAGAGCACTGGCTTGCTCAGCCTGCTTTTCTATACAACCCAGGACCACTTGCCCAGGCTTGGCACTGCCCACATTGGGCTGGGCCCTCCCACGTCAATCATTAATCAAGAAAATGCTTCACAGAACATGCCCCACAGGGACATGCATCTGAGGGAGGCAAATCCTCAACTGAAGTTCCCAGATAACTCTAGTTTGTGCCAATTTGACAAAAAGTAACCAGTGTATTTTCCTTTACCTCCAATCTCAACGATCTATGTTTCATTATTCTTATATTTATTTGTGTATGCATATGATGTGGCATTGGAGCAGAGGTCAGAGGACAACTTGCAGGAGTTGGTTTTCACCTTCTACTGAAAGGGTCCCAGGGATCAAACTCAGGTCATTAGACTTGGTGGCAAGTGCTTTGACTTGCTGGGCCACTTTACCAGCCTATCTTTTTTTTGATCCTCTCTTTCCTGCTTCCTGTTCTTAAGCTATGCCAGGACCCCAATGTTCTGCCCTACTTGACTTTGTGCTACTGTGGAAGGATTCCTCATTCTATTTTAATAATTAGCTTCACAATAATGGTTTCTGTATTTTTCTTCTCCATAGGTCTTTAACTGAGAGATCTCATTATCACCTCTAACAGAGTAATACCCACAACACGGCAATACATCGTCTCTGCCCAACTAACAGGTCTTTGAAGGCATTCCTGACTGTTTTTCCTTATGTTCTCCCCTCGGGGTGTGTGTGTGTGTGTATTTATGGCAGGGTCTTATGTTGCTGAAGTTGGCCTTGAGCTTGCAATGAACCTCCTGCTGCCTCAGGCCAGATTTTAGGATAAACAGACATGTACACTATGCCTGGCTACCACCTTTCTTACTTCTAACAATACACATGTCTGCAGTCCTCCCTACTTGAAACTTACAGATCCCATTTTAAAAAAATATTTTGACTGGAGAAATGACTCAGTGTTAAGAGCACTGGCTGCTCTTCTAGGACCTGGATTCAATTCCCAACACCCACATGGCTGCTCACAATCATTTGTAACTCCAGTCCCAGGGGATCCAACACCCTTTTCTGGCTTCTTCTGGCACTGCATGCATGTGTGCACAGACACACACTCTGGCAAACAGTAATGCACATACAATATAGTACCTAAAAATTTATTTATTTATTTATTGCTTTTTTCAAGACAGGGTTTCTCTGTGTAGCCCTGGCTGTCCTAGAACTCACTCTGTAGACCAGGCTGGCCTCGAACTCACAGAGATCCACCTGCCTCTGCCTCCCGAGTGCTGGGATTAAAGGCATGTGCCACCACCACCTGGATAAAAATTTATTTTTAATGATAGGTATGTGTGTGTGTGTGTGTGTGTGTGTGTGTGTGCATGTGAGTGCAAGTACCTGTGAAAGCCAGAAGAGGGCATCAGACACCTTGGAGCTGAAGTTACAGGTGCTGGGAGATGAACTTCAGTCCTCTGCAAGAACAGCAAGCACTCCTAACCGCTGAGTCATTCTTTAGTCTCATCAGGTTTATCTTACATTCCCACGCCTCCTAAACCACTATTCAGGGCACTTCTCTGTGCCCTTTCCATCATCACCTCACATCCAGCTTACTGTAGCATCTTCACAGGATGTAGCAGTACATCCTGTACANACCTGCCTTGTTAATTTTCCAGGTTCAAAGAAGTGATTTATGCTTTGAAGCCCTTTTTTGCCCAAATCCATCTAGTTCAAACTCTTTATAATCTCACACCTTTTCTCCTACTGCCTCCAAGGTTATCTGAGTTTTTTTCTTGCTGCCTTTCCCCCCTCACACCTCTCAAGACTCATAACTAGCCCTCTTCTTTGCTCATATCACTATAGCCCTTCCTGTTTCAATGGAACCTTCAGCTGATAATCCTATCTCATTAAACTTTCCCTTTCTCTAAATTCTAAAGCTGTGGTGTACTGGCTCTTGAGAGAGATAGGAGCAGGGAATCTCTGACCTATAGTGTTTGCCATTAACTCTCACCACAGCAGATTTCAAGCTGCCAATATGGCATTACCACTTTTGAAATTGAGGGGATGTGCACTATGCCAGCAGGACCCAGCCCAGCAGCACTTACAATCTGGTCTATAATCTAGAGCTTAACACATGCTATACGCCCTCTAGCTGCATTATACGGGTTGGTTTACACACTGCAATAAACTAGCCCTAGAAGTGAGCAGTGTTTGGGACACAGAGTGTATGCTCAAACAGACACCTGTTGGCACCACCTGGAGCAATACGATTAGCCAAAATTGGAGTAGTGGATGTGATCTCATTTAGGGCTGGTTAGCAAGAACAAATAAAAGAACAACGAAGGAGTAAACTGAATGGAAATAAAATCAGAGTGGGAGCCGGATATTGGTTATGTCCCAGCTTTGCACCTAGGTGGCCCTTAGCAAGCACATCCCCTTCCTAAGCCTTACGTTTCCTCTTCCATCCAGGGGTGGTGATGCACACTGGAAATGACAGTACTTAGGAAGCCAAAGGTTCCAGGGAAGCTGGGCTATATAATGAGACCCTGTCTCAAACAGCAAAAAGTAGTGGAAGTTCCCTCATCTATTTAAATTAAGGGACTAGGTTGCTTCTAAAATATGTCTTCAGTACTCTGGGATATGGGTTAAACAGACAGGAGAAGTCCTTGGTCTTCTGCATTGGTAACAGCAATGAAAATAAGGTCATTGTAAAAGCTGGCAAGTCAAGGGAGCGCAGGGCAACAAAACTTTCCTAAGGTATGAAGAACATTCTGGTAAATCCATTCACTCTTTTGACTCAATCATCCTATTGAAAGACACAATGTCTTGGAGCCAAGGAGATGGATCAGTGGATAAGAGTGTTTGCTATGCAAGCTGAGTTTGCCTCCTGGGCACCTATGTAAAAAGCCAGTGTGGCTACTTAGTGCTGTAACAGCCAGCACTGCGAGAGGTGGAGACCGGAGGATCACTGGGGTCTGCTGGCTGCCAGCTAACTCCAGGTTCAGTGAGGGAATAAAGTAGACAGCTTAAGTTCTTCTCTGGCCCTCACATGGGCACAAAATGTGTACACAAACATCTGCATACAACACACACACATTTAAATAAAGATACAATGTTTTAAAAGTGTATCTATTTTATTTAGCTTTCAGGAGAAAAGAGATGTGAAAACTCACCTTGTATTTGCACAACCCAAGATATTTCCTAGTGTCCTTCCATCAAAGCAATGTGTACTAAGATACTATAAGGGCTGAGAATTTAGTAAATATAAGACAAAGCTAATCTCGGTGCTCAGGGAAGCCACAGCAGTTTGGGTGAGAAAGCCAGTTAGCTTCCAACTCTTCTATTACTGCTTCTTAAAAGAACCCACACTGCTCTGAGACATGGATGGAAGCCATGGCCCCTCTCTCTGACTAGTACACAATCATGAACGTCAGAACGTGATTTCAGAGGTTCACAAGACCTCTCCTTTGTGATGGTGTCCAAATAGTGCAGGTCAATAACTTTGACCTGTATCTCTAACTACATCCACACAACAATGAACAACTAGAGTCCATGGACCCTCTATACTGTTTGCAAAGGGAGTCTACCCAAGATCGCCAATGGAAGCTGTTAAAGCACAGCTCTACTTTGTAAAATGAGTTCGGAGTATCTAAAACTTCATCTACCGAGAAGAGTACCTTATTCCGAATAATATTCTGGATAAGAAAATAATGCCCAGGTGTCTGTGCACCACATGTATGCAGTGTTCTTGGAGGCCAGAAATAGCTGTCAGATCCCCTGGGACTGAAGTTATAGATGGCTGTGAGCCACCATGTGGGTGCTGGGAATTGAACTCAGATCCNCTGGATGAGCAGTCAGTGCTCTTAACCAGTGAGCCATCTCTCCAGCCCCAGATTAAAATTCTAACTGAGCCACCATATACTTGGTTATCTATTGAATCACTTTTGGTTCTGGAAAATCCATTTGCCTATGAAAGTGTACTCCCACTTCACAAACATCAGCATTTCATGACTTCCAGCTCACATGAAGGAGGCCCAACTGCACTTGGGAGGATCTCTGTGAGTTCCAGGCCAACCAGGGCTACACAGTGAATATCTCAAAAAACCAAAAAGCCCCAACTGGTCATGTGACAGTTACCTAGACATGGGAATATCCCAGTAAGCAGCAGCAGCAGCAGCAGCAGCAGCAGCAGCAAGAAACACAGATAACACGAATTCACTGCCTCCCTTTGGCACTCACCTTTTTGACTAAGTGCTGGACAAGTTTATTTAGCTCTGTGACTTACGTTTATTTCTAAAGACAGAAGGGAATGATAAGACCCNAGGGGGCTGCTGTGGGAACCAGATAATGTATGTAAAAGTGCTTAGTAATAAAACAGGCAAAAGTAAAAGAAATCACTGGAAGGTGCTCACAACACATCACACATTCACAGGTCACTTGGAAGCATTTGCTCACAACATCCTTGGGCTGCCATCAAATGTTTCCTTACCAGAAGTAAAATAAATTGTTGCTAAATTGCGCAAGGAATTCTGTCTTGGTTAAGGGCCCAACAGCGATGTTCCAAAACATCAGAAATCTGCGGAGACACTTTAGANTTCCATGATGTGTACTTACTGCAGTCTCAAGTCTAGAAAAGTAACTACTGTCAGACTTTCTTCAAATATTAAGTGGTTTTTTAAATAACTCACAGATTGTTGATCCTTTCACTTGCTCTGTTGAAAACTTTATACTTATTAAAAATGTACACAAGAGA
>LZPO01017298.1:165083-186350 GCA_001675575.1 Neotoma lepida | reverse complement strand
TTTTAAATATATATATAGGAATTACTCAAGGTGATGAGGACAATTGATGACAGAATAGTACATGAATTAAACACTACGGTTCCAACAGCTTCCTTTGCAGGGAAAATTGATGCCAGCCAAACCTGTAAACAACTTTATGAGTCTGTAAGTTTATCTTTTGAGTCTCTCTTTTGTGTTTCTTTTATATCTTTCTTTGCAGACAAAATAAGAAATTAATTGACTTGTATCTAAACTGTGAAAAGCACATGCCATCATTGTGTTTCCTTGTGGACACTTGAAGGTGGGAGTACACTAGTTTTAATATGGTCTTTACAACCCCAGACAGTGTGTGGCATAGNCACAAATCTGTAAGAAATGATTGTAAAGAATGGGAGCAGAGTTGTTTTGGCCTATGCATGCACGGCCTTTTGTTAAATAGACAGTATGCATGAGATGACCACAGGGACCTTGAAACAGTCAAGACAGGAGTGAGAGAGAGAGAGGACTTTGAATGAATTAATACCAAGAGGCCAGGCAGCTAATGGCAGGAAGAGTGAAAACCCTTCACACTTTTTTTGCTGTCTTCCATTATCAGGAAGCGGAATAGAAGTATGTGGCAGAAAGGGAAGAGAAAGCCACAGATATTAATAAATCACCCTTCCTAATGCTTTGACACCTCTAGTGTAGAGTTGCTCANTACCTGCTTGAGTCCTCTTTTGAATTTGCAAAAGCAGAAGGAAACGATGGCGCAGCTGTACTGCGGCTTGCTGATGCCCTCCATTAAGTTGGAAGTTAAAGTTCAAATGGCACATGTTTTTTTATGTTCTCCCCCCACAAGTTTACTGTGTGGATTTCTAGTTAGAGAAAAGTCATTTAAATCTAAAGTACGTTTTGCAGGTGTGGAAAAAAGTCATTTTGTGGACAGACATATTCATATGAATTAAATTTAGAACACTACCTACTGGCATCTAGGTTCTGTTTTTTTTTATTATTATTATTAAAGTATGTCATTCTATTGAGCACTCAGGTAAATACTGTGGTTTTAGAAAATTGTATGGTGTGGTGGTTAATAAAGATTTAGTTATTGCGATTGGGGGTGGGTCCAAGTCCTGACATACTGTGAGGTGTTTGACAGTTGTTTATGTCTTGGTGTCTCTGACTAAAGAACTAGAAATATGTGATCAGTCTATGATGCTCTCCTCCTTCCTGCTACCCGGATGATCACCTCTGTTCAGTTCTTCCCATTTACAGTCTTCTGTTAGCATACGGATTCATAGTATGATGCTTAGCAACATGAATTCCAGGACCAGATCAAATCTCACATCTGCTGCTGTTGGTGATTGAGCATTTTGAATAACTTCCCTTAGCCTCAGTTTCATAGGGTCNTAGAGGATTGTGAACAAAGAAAGCACTGGTCTATGTATTTTAATATGCTTGCCAAAGTCATTATTATTGGTCATTATTGGATTTTAAATAACGTTGCTCTGGACATACAGGCCTGCAGAGTGCCNAGCCAGTAAGAACCCCTGAGAGCTCTTGTTGAGTGTTGTTTCTTTTGAGGAGTCTGGAANATCCAAGTTGCTGCTCATAGTCTCCCTGACTTACATTAGCTCCTGGTCCAGCTTTTGTGACTGAAGAAAACATTTGCGTTCCCTAATGGTGATCCTTCTTTATAGAAAAGGATATAGGAGTTCATAGAAAGCATGAATTTAGACACTCTAACCTCAAAAGGCTCCTCATAGTAAAAATTAGATAATTCCACAGAGATCTCCTCAGGTGTGAGTGTAAGAGGACCGTGAACCGTGACCGTTACACATTGCTACCCAAGACAGATGGAGAAGAAAGGCAGTGTACTGCGTGGTTACTCTAAGAAAGGGTTATTAGAATCATTCAGTCAGCTCTCCTTGCAGTCAACACACAAAACTGATGCAACCACTAATCTATGCCTCTGGTTTTCTTTATCAGTACTTACTTTAAATTTTTGAGAAGACCTTTGATGGCATAGTCAGATAACACTCTTTGTATTTCTTTCCTGTAACTAAGATATTCTCCACATCACTTAGTGCATAGCATTTTCCCCTTGTTAGCAACATGAGACTGAAAACAACCACAAAAGACAAAAAGGAGAAAGACTAGCAGTGGCGGGGAGGNTGATGTAGGGTCCAGGAGCACATGCAGGGAGTGGGGAGGAGAGCAAGGGCAGGTGCAGGAGGCAGGAGGGAAGCCCAGTGGGCACTCAGGAGGGAGGAGCTGGAGTACTGGCCTGGATTGTGGAAGGAGACAGCCTGGCCTCATTCTCTGTGCCTGCTTTTAGGTGATTTAGCCAATACAACATGTTCTCTTCTAGAGATTCAATTTAAAATATTTTTTTAAACTATTAAATCTCTGGAGTCTTAATTTTTTTTCTAATACTAAAATGTAACAAGTTAATGTGATTTCTTTCCCTCTTTTCATTCTTTTGTNCTTTTAGTTGATGGCAGCTCATATCAGTAGGGACAGAGTTATAAAGAACTGTATAGCCCAAACCTCAGCAGTAGTGAAACGTCTCCGAGAGGAGAGAGAAAAGAACCTGGATGACTTAACGTTATTAAAGCAACTTAGAAAAGAGCAGACAAAGGTAAGTTGAGCAGACTTTTTGTGTCGAAGGCAAGGGTTTCCCAAATGTAGCCTTCCAAACAGAGTTTNTGGTTATTACGTTTAAAAATGACCAGGACAGGGTTGGGAGGATGGATCAGTGGATAAATTATTTGCTTTGCAAATATGAGATCTGGGGTTTGGATCTTGACAACCTCTGTTAAAAAATTGGGTGGTGTGGGCCTGGAGCGATGGCTTAGTGGTTAAGAACACTGGCTACTCTTCCAGAGGACCCAGGTTTGATTCCTGCACCCACACAGGCTCACAACTGTCTGTAACTCTAGTTCTAGAAGATCTGATCTCCATATACATGTGTACAAGCATGCAGACAAAATACCCATGTACATCAAATAAATTAAACCACCACCAACAACAAAAAGGCGTGTCAGCTACCTGTAATCACAGCCCTCCAGACTCGGACAGGAGATCCGTGGGCAAGCTGGCTAGCTAGACTAGCCAGAATTGGCTAGAACTGGGTTCATCCAGAGACCTTGCCTCAGTGTTGTCTAGAAAAGACGCATGATATAAACTTGAGTCCTCCACTTGCATGTGCACACTTGTGTTTACACACACACACCCCACACACAATAAATAATAAGTGTAATTTTAAAAGTCAAGTGCTCATTCAGGGACATGTGAAAGGAAGCTTTTTCCCCATGTAATACAATTAATAAGGCAGAATTGTTGCTCTGTAGCCCTTGTTTGTGGCTTATCAAGAAAACGGTTGTGCTTGGTGTTCTGGGAATCGGTTCCAGGACCCATCCTCTGCCCACCAGGGAGATCAAAGTCCACAGATTCTCAAGTTCTGTATGTGAAATGGCACAGTGTTTGCATTTAACGTCCTTCCTTCACCCTCCCTTGTATTTTAAGTCATTCACAGATCGATGACAGCAGCCAATGCAGAGTATCCATGTTTGGTATAATTCTCCCCCAAAATATTTTTGGCCCCCGATTGCTTGAATTCATAGATTATACAGAGAGTTGACTATAGTTTATTACAGGGACTACATTGCCACCCTTTTTTAAAGGGAGCTTACAGGTATCATTGTAATTTTATGTAATTCCAAACTTAAGAGAAAAGTTGCAAAGCGATGTAAAGAGCTCCCATGCAGAACGTTCACCANGTTCCCTTGCTGGTGACCCGCTTTACGGTCTCCACCTTCCCTCCCTCTCTGACTGTGTGCACATGTATACTCTTCTCTGGAGGATTCCGAGCACTTGTTAGATAAGTTGTTTCTTATTTTTCAATTACATTTACTTGTGTGTGTGTGTACAGGTCAGAGGATTACTTGGAGAAGTTGGTTCTTTCCTTCCAGCACATGAGTACCTGGGATTAAACTCAGGTCATCAGACTTGGCAGCAAGCACATTTGCTCTTTGGCCATCTCACTGGCCCCATTTGCTATTTCTTAATAACGGGGACTTTTCTTACATGACCGCTGTACAATTATCAATAGAGTTGTCTACTTAAGATAGCACAGTGGGCAACTTATAGTTCTTGTGTATCAGGTGACTGAAAAGGCAATGTGGAACATGCTTTTTTTTAAGTCATAGAACTTGGTTGGTGTTTGTTTAGCAGATGTAACCAGCTGCACAGGGGCACACAGTGAGTAGGCCAGGCTGCTGTGCTTTCTCAGTTATTCTGCTAATTCAGTGTTTCCCTGGATACAGCCTCATCCCTGTGTTTGTGTCTCTCTTGGTCCATGAATACTGCTTAGGTCTCTGTTCCATACTTGCCTTTTCATCAGGCAGTGATTGCTATCTCCAGATGGTGAACTTGTTAAAATAGTCCTTGTCCCATCCCTTGATAGTCAGGACTATTTATATGTTGTTTTATAAAATTGGTCAGGGTCTAAGTAGCTTTGAGATTTCTATTTCTTGAGAGCATGACTGCAAACCTGTCCTCCACTATCAGGAAAGGTCATCCTTTCCAACTAATTTATCAGCTTAACTGGTGAAGGAGGAAAGGGACACAGGCTGAGCCATCCAGATAGCCCAATGGATCCTTCCTGGCCAGCAGTGGTGTGAGCATGCAGCAGCCGTATTGCCCTTACATCCTGGATTTTGTTAAAGACGTTGACAGGGGATGTGGGCAGGACTGCTAAGTCATACACTGAAAAATCAGAGTAGAGCTGCTCTTGCTAGTGAAGGACAAAGTTCAGCTCAGCCCTAGTGTTCAGGAGTGACTGTGTCTCTGTTTGCTCAGCTCTCACATCTGCCCCTTTGCCCTCAGTGCCTGGAAGGCATGGCCACAAGGACTGCAGGGAGGGGCATTGGAAGCAATCAGTGAATAAATACAAGGTCTGCTTCCCAGCCAGTAGGGCAGCTGTGAGTAGTGCTGTAGTGTGAGGGAATGGCAGCTGTTTGTCTTCCTCATGTGGTTATGGGCTCTGAAAGAGAGGCCCCAGATGTGCCAGCTCTTCCTTATTCACTGAGGATGCAGGGACATTAACCGGCATCTCCGAAGTCACAAGCTAGTGAGTAGTTAGGAATTTTAATAACCTTTAATTATCAAACATACCATCTTTAAGACTCATTCTCCACAAACCTTGTACAACCTACTCAAGCCTTTTATGTTAGGGTTCCTGTTTTTGTATTTTCCATTTAGGAAAATTCCAGTCATTTTCTTTTACTGTATAAAATCCTTTTTATCTAAAACAATCTCATCCTCATCCTGTCCTCCTTTTCAAATATGAGCTAATTTATTCTGTAGCTAAATATGAGTGCCCATAGCCTGGGAAACTCAGAGCTAGATCACCCAGGTTTCATGTNCCAGTATGGAAGCAGTTTCCTGGAGTTTTTATAATAATAGAAGAAAAAAAGTTTTGAACTTTTCTTACCAAAAGTTCCCTCAGATATACCACCTCCTTAACATTTTTTCTCACCTACTTACTGTTTCTTCTTTAAATAAGAGCTGAATCCAAATTATATATATGGCACAATGTAGCAAATTAAGATTATTTATCCCCTATGGTATCAAATTTCTGTTTTTCTTTTTTTTTCTTTCTGTTGCTAGTCTTAGGCAAACTTCTTTTTTTTTTTTAAAGATTTATTTATTATGTATACAGAAGAGGGCGCCAGATCTCAGTACAGATGGTTGTGAGCCACCATGTGGTTGCTGGGAATTGAACTCAGGACCTCTGGAAGAACAGTCGGTGTGTTTAACCTCTGAGCCACCTCTCCAGCCCTTAGGCAAACTTCTTAACCTCTTGGATTTTATAGTACCTCCTCCAGGGGTGAGAGTCACACAGAACTTGGGATTAGAGAAGTTTTCCACCCTCACAAGCACCTACAGAGATGTCTGTGACCTTCGGCAGTCAGCACTCTTTGTAGACAAGGGAGAGCAGAACAGAGCTGGGATTCTTGCTCACATGCTAACCTTGTAACCGCAGTGTTGGGTACAGAAGATGTTTCTTGCCCTTGATGTAGCAGTGGACACCTGGGCAGCCAGGTTTCTGAGAGCATCCTCCCTTCTCCATCATCCCTTCTGTGACACTGGCAGATTGGGAGCTCCAGGTGTCTAGCAGGAATCTAGCCAGGAAAGCCCCTTTGAAGCAGTCAGCTGGAGTTCCCATTTGGAGTCCCAGGCAGAGGCAGAGCTGAGTGTCCCCAGTGAGGCTTCTAAGTGCAATAACAGATTGTAACAGGTGGAGATAACCTCNCCAGATGAGCCCTCACAGCCCGGCAGGAGCTCTCNGAGGAAGTGGAGACAATCAGCTGGAGTTCCCAGGGGGCTTTCTCTCCGGGCTGAGCTCCCCACTTCCCATTGCAGACACTTTCTGTCNTGAGATAAANAATGGTGATCCATTAGAAATGGTTTACTTCTGGTTGTTTTCAGGGAAACTTTACTTGGGCTGGTTTGCTGTTCTTTTCCTCCCTGTCACAAGAGTTAGGCAGGCCGCCATTCCTAGACAAGGGGTCTTGGAGTTTGGATACCGTGAACTAGACATGAGTTGTGGAGGGGCAGTGCTTCCAGGACCAGTGTCTCAGAGAGCTCAAACCAAAAGGACAGTTTACTAATACATGTGCTCTTTTGAATTTATTTTATCTTTATTATATGTGATGGATGTGACTGTGTGTGGGTATGGTCGCCCATGCTGGTGTGTGTGAGGCCAGAGGTGGGTGTATTCCTCAGTCACTTCTCTGCCCTATTTTTTAAGGCAGGGTCTCTTACTGAACCCAGTGCTTACAGTTTTAGCTAGATTGGCTGGCCAGCATGCCCCCAGGATCTGCCTGTCTCCACCCCACCCCCACTCCCTCTTTACAGTTCAGAATTTCTATTCTTTTCCTTTCTTACAGTTGAAATGGATGCAGTCAGAACTAAATGTCGAAGAAGTGGTAAATGACAGGAGCTGGAAGGTAGGAAATGATGTTGGTTCTTGCAGAGAAACTGAACAAGCGAGGGACAACCAGGGGAGGGGGCAGAAAATGTAGGCAGGCTCTGAGAACACAGAGCCCCGGCAAACTGAGGCTGATGAGTGCTGTGTGGACCACAACGGCTTACAGGCAGACGGGATTCTGTGACCTACTACAGAATGGGATTGCATAGATTCTGTGGATCTGCCAACACTAATTATGACATATTTATATTCAGAGTTTTTAATTGTAGTTAACTGAGAACTTTCAAAGAAGTTATTTGTTACAATTAGCCTTTTGTGCAGTTACTTTCCCCAAAACCAGAGTCGCTAGCATTATTCTGCAAGTGTGTCAGTTACTATTCATTGAGTCTCATAAATGTAATTACACAGGGAACATTAGTGGAGAGGAAACACTGGGATAAGTAAGTTCCAGAGAAGGAAAGAACAGGCGAGCTGAGCTCCACCATGCTCTAGCTGGATCTCTCTGGCCTTAGAGACCAGCTGCTGGGCACTGACTAATTTCTGACATTTAGTAACTGTTTATCTCTTCAGGAGTTTTGTTACAGAAATAGTTTTGTTTCAAAATTTTCACACACACAAAAAGAAATTAATCATGAGGCAGAGGTGATGTTTTGGTATCTTGGTATATAACCATCCAGCTTTTTNTATGCATGTTCAGACTTGTTAACTGTCTTTAGAAGTCGTAAGTGAAGTCATCTTCTACCTACTTGTAGCCAGTGTATTTCCTGTGTCATTAAATAATTATATCCATCTTTTAAAAAAAAGACTCACAGCATGAGAAGGCGTGAATAAATTATAGATTATAAATTGACTGCTTTATGGCATTTCTTTATCCTATCTTCCTTGCCAAAATGTAGCCTATACTTGCGCTTGCATCAGCATAGGGCTATGCTGCTTGGAAGAGTTGGGCAGTGTTTGTCTATGCATACATTCTCTGAAAAAGTCCTCAGTTATTCTGGGACTGTGATGGGAGACGGGTCTGGTGAGTATCTGTCTGTAAAGAGCCAGTCCGGAGGACTTGGGAGCATGGAAAGTGTGGTAGATGGGAGAAGGAGTGAAATTTTGGATGTGGTATCCCGAGTGCTCCTCAATGTGATGGGATTACATTCCTAGTAAACCTAAGTGTTCTCAAGACACTCAACAGTGGACTACACTTAAGTATCAAGAGAAAATATTCTTCTGTGTATCATTAGCCCACAAAAAAATCAAAATTTAGCCAGGCATGATGGCCTGTAACTCCAGCATTTGGGAGGCTGAAGCAGGATTGTGAGTTTGAGGCTAGGCCCAGATACATAGCAAGTTCAAGACTACAAAGCAAGACCTTGTTTCAAAAACCAAATCCAAAACAAACACAGTTATTAAAGGGTGTACAATGGCCAGGTGGTGGCTCACACCTTTAATCCCAGCACTTGGGAGGCAGAGGCAAGCAGATCTCCATGAGTTCAAGGCCAACCTGGTCTCAGAGCAAGTTCCAGGACAGTTGGCCACACAAAGAAGCCCTATCTGGAAAAAAACAAAAGCAACAAAACACAAGCAAATAAAGACAAAAAGGTGTACAGTGAACACCTGCCTCATGCTCTGAGGTCTTCCACATGGAGGGGGACATACTTACAGATGCTTATGTCTTCTCTTATATTGAGTGTCTCCTTTGTTGACAACAGAAGTATTCTGTGTGTGTTTTTAACACACATCAGAAATCTTTCCATGTAAGAATGTCAACAACTCTTCTATTTTTAAACCTTTTACTCCTATGAGTGGGCCTACCAAGGTTTTTACGTAGCATAGCCCCATTTAGTCATAGGCATTCTCTTAACACTTAAAATATGGTGTTTCAAATTTTAGGAAGCAAGGCGAACAAAACAAGAAGTACATAAATTCACATAATTTAGCAGAAGACAGGTCCAGCCAGCAAATGGCCGTTGAAATTGTCTAGTGAGTGTCACCAAGGTATACGTCATGTTTAATTTGGTGTTCTAAAGAAATTTACTGTTTCCTGAGCCTATTAACCTAGATCAGACGGTAGCATCCTCTTAACCTATTGATCTGGATTTACATCCTGGTTTATACAGGATGACTGGATGACTTCTGTTTCTGTTTGAACATCATAGGTGTTTAATGAACGCTGCCGAATTCACTTCAAGCCTCCAAAGAATGAGTAGAGAGAGTTTTTTTTTTTAAAGACCTGGTCATCTCATCAACTAAGCATGACAGATGTCAGCAGGGCAGGCTCCCGAGGATGATCTCCGAGCCAGCAGGCCAAGGCCTTTGGTTGACTTCAGCTCCTTTTAGCCAGGACCTCAAATCTAATTCTCATAATTATAAAATAATCAATTGCTATTTTATACTGATTCTGTAAAAATGTTTTGTAACTATTAAAATAATTTTCTGACTCTGTGTACATACTTATTTGGTGGCTTTGCAAGTTGAGACAGCAAGTTCTCTATGTAATTGCGCCTGCCTGAGTGTGGATGTGGACCTCTTTGGTCATAGATGAGTTTCTCTTTTATTTGTTGTTGTGGGTTTGTTTTAAAGGGGCAGAATCAGGCTGGAGAGGTGCTTAGTGGTTAAGAGCACTGCCTGCTTTTCCAGAGGACAAGTTTGATCCCAGCACCTACATAGTACTCACAACTATGTATAACTCTAGTCCCGGAGGATCTGATGCCCTCTTCTGGCCTTGGCAGAAGAGTTCTGGTTGGCACCAGGCACACATGTGATACGTAGACATACATGCAGCCAAAATACCCATGCTTATAAAGAATAAAATGGCAGAATCAGACTGGATCCTATACAAACAATTCTCTGATTTTTCTTTTTAAAGCCGGGCCTGGTGACAGGTGCTTGTAATCCAATCCCTTGGGAGGCTGAGATGGGAGTATTACAGGTTTGAGGCCAGCCTGTGATAGAGAGTGAGAACCTGTCTCACAAAACAAAAACATTTATCTTGAGTCAGGCTGTGGTGGNGCACACCTTTAATCCCAGCACTTAGGGAAGCAGAGGCAGGTGGATCTCTGTGAGTTTGAGGCCAGCCCTACAGGGCAAGTTCCAAAAACAGCCAGGCTATACAGAGAAACCCTGTCTCAAAATACAAAACAAGAAAAGATTTATCTAGTTTTTGCATATAAAACTCCTTTGGGCTGGAATTGTTTTCTAGACAACTGTCTAGAAAACATGGGTACAAAAGGGAAGCCTACATGGGAAGAGGTGAATGCCTAACATGAGCCCTGTTGTGAGTAGAGGGCTCCACCAGTGAAGGAAAGTACGTGGTAGTGTGGGGTATTAGCTTTCTGGGGCCACAGAGCAGACTGTCACAGGTTAGCTGCTTAACGTCTACTGTTAATATTTGCTGTGTCACAGTCCTATGCTTCCAAAGTCCACACAGGTTGGACTGGACAGGGTTCTTTGCTCAGGGTGTGAAAGCTGAAATCCAGCTTGGAGTGAGACTGGCGTTTGTCTGAGCCCCTAGGGAACCCTGCTTCTGAATTCATTGAGCTTGGTGGCAGAATTTAGAGTAAGTTATAGAAGCAAAGTCCCTGTATACTCACTGGCTGTGTGGTACCATTCTGCTGGGGGCCACTTGCATTTCTCAACACATGGCCTCTACCATCTTTACACTGGTGCAGTGTCTCTGACTTCCTGTTCTGCTGTGAGCCAGACTAGCTGNCTTCAAAGGGTTTGTAATTAGCTCTGCCACAATGCTGCTTTTCTTTAACTCAGTAGGTTAATCTGCACATCACTTTTGCTGCATAATGTAGCAGTCATAGATGTGATTAGGGCAGGACGTAGGTGGTGCCAGTTTGGATTCTGTTTACAGTTGTGATTTAAACTAAAGCTACATGGCTCTGGCTTGTCTGGCTTCTGGTAGGCCTGAGCCTGCAGCATCTGGATCTTCATCAGATTATGCTCCTGGAAGTCAGCCGTGGAGGCGTAAGCATTCCTGTTTTGTTGACAGAACTTTTTGGAACATTTATTGTGGGTGTTTGTTGGAGATACTGATACTGGGAATGGCACTCAGAAGGAGAATGCTTACCTAATAGTACAAGGCTCTGGATTTGATCCCCAGCATGAGAGAGAGAGAGAGAGAGAGAGAGAGAGAGAGAGAGAGAGAGAGAGAGAGAGAGAGACCGTGTAGTGATGCACACCTTTAATCCCAGCACTCAGGCTGCAGAGGCAGGCAGATCTCTGAGTTCAAGGTCAGCCTGGTCTACCTAGTGAGTTCCAGAGCTACACAGACCCTGTCTGGAAAAAAGTTGGTTACAATTACCACATAGCTTTTTTGATGCAAAAATTTTTATCTTAAAAAACAATATTGAAAAATCTCTTCTGTTAAGCACTGTAATAATTTTTAAATGAGGTAAAAGAAAAGGTTGGATGCAAATGAAAGTACAGCAATGATCTTGATGGCATTCCTCGGGGAAAATCAGATTCTCGGCTAAGGTCATAGTGATCTTTCCAGACTTAAGATCTGTCCCCAGAGTGCTTTTTGCCTAATCTAAATTATGTTAGGGTGCCTGAATTAATCAAGTGTGACGTTAACCAAGCATTTACCTCAGTTTGGAGTGAATAAGTAAATGACNATACTGAGCCTGTGTCAATAGCATTTAAAGCCTCAGGTTGAAAGATAAAATTCCTTTATCACTTTGGAAAGTAGATTTACTCACTGAAACAATGTGTGCAGTCACTGCCTCACAGNAGTTTGATTGGCTTCTTTTACTTGGGAGAACTGGGAAACAACATGCCAGCATTCAGAGGTGGATTTGTCTTTTACCTGGCNGAAGACAGGCAAGTGAAGACGCACCTGTGATGAGCCTTGCACATTCTTCTAACACTTGAATGTCTTAGAAATTCCAGGCACTATTCGCCAGTATTGTGACAAAGCAAAATTCTTTTTTTTTCTTATTATTAAAACATTCGATGTACAACTGCAGGAGAGATAATATACAGATAGCTTGAACATAAATAGAGGTACAAATTCTTATCCTAATAGTGAAATGTTTCACTAAAGCTTGCCCAGTGACTGGGCAAAACCCAAACTTATTTTATGCTACAGTCATCCTAGGGTCCTTCCTGCTAGGTAGCCTCCCTGGATCTGTGGGTTGCAGAGTGATTGTCCTTTGGTTTATATCTAGTATCCACCTATTAGTGAGTACATACCATATTTGTCCTTCTGAGTCTGGGTTACCTCACTCAGGATGATATTTTCTAGTTCCATCCATTTGCCTGCAAATATCATATGGTCATTGTTTTTCTCTGCTGAGTAGTACTCCATTGTGTATATGTACCACATTTTCTTAATCCATTCTTCAGTTGAGGGGCATCTAGGTTGTTTCCAGGTTCTGGCTATTACAAATAATGCTAAAAGCAAAATTCTTGCTCTGGAAAAGCTTCTATTTGTTGAAGGGAGATAGATGATACTAAGGAATTAAGTTATAGATAATGGCAAAATGCAATCAAGTTCTATGCAAAAGGTAAAGAGCAGGAAGTCAGGGAAAGAGTGAAGTGTGCATTGCAAATGACCATGCTGGTTGGAGAACATAATGTCCTTGCCTTTGAAAAGCTAACTTAATTTATATTGAAACACGGAGTACTGTAATGAAGGACATTCTGTTATTCTCTAATATAATTTGTGCTTCAAAGCTATTTGGGAAGGGAATTTGTTTGTGCTAGTGTTATTACAGTAGTCTGCTAATGCCCCATAAATTCAGGAATAACGTGTAAACAGGAGATTCATCTGAAGTGCTCCCATTTTAAATTATAAAGTAGACATCCTACCTAAGGTTAGGGGATCTAATCAAACATTAGAATCATATAGCTTACCTGTGAGCTCTGTATGTGTGTATATATATATATATATATATATATATGTATATATATATATATTCAGCCTTGCAGAATACTCTAAATTTCACTGACCTTTTAAAAGAATTTGTTCCAAGTATAAATATTGAAAAAAAATTAAGGAAAATGGAAAATGATCATTTCTAGCAAGGTCAACTTTTATCTCTGTGGGGAAAAGGGAAGAAGAGAAACTGAATAAAATGGTGACTTAGAAAATAAATACTTTGTGTAAAGATGTGACACAACTTATGAATGGACTTCTATCCTCTTGGGGGTTTAATGAATTGGGTGTGTGTGTGAGATAGGGTCTCGCTATTAATGCCATGCTGCTGACCTGTGACTCACTATGCAGACTAAGCTAACCTTGCACTCATAAAGGTTGGCTGACCTTTGCATCCTGAGTTCTGGAATTAAAGGTGTGCACCACCATGCCTGGCCATGCTCCTGTGAGCTGGGGGTTTTACTAGCCCACGCTGGCCTCAGATTTGCAGTGATCCTCTTCCTCAGCCCCCTGAGTACTGAGGTTACAAGTGTGCAGCCCATGCTTGCTTTTCAGGAATAAGTACTATGATGCCCCAAAGATAACATTTAAGGTTTTGTTTTGTGCGTGTTTGTAAGTCTTCATTGTCTGGGTGTGTGGAGACTGGAGATTGACATTTAGTGTCTTCTTTACTCTTTCTCCCTCCATCTTAGTGTTTTGAGACAGGGTCCCTCACTGAACCTGGAGCTTATTGAGTCAGCTAGGCTGCCAGCAAGTCCCAGGGTCCTGCCTTAACATCCCCGGTTGGGGGATCAAACAGGTTTTCTTCTTGTACAGCAAGTACTTTCAGAGGAATCGTCTTTCTGAGCCCTGAGGCTTTAATTACTAAGGTTTTAGGATTTATCATTCTTACATTCCCTAGTGTATTGGTCTTACCATGTTATATTCCCACAATAGCACATCCATAAGGGTCTTTGCTATGCTCTTAACTTGCTGCCTTTCCTCTTTAGTTTGTGAGGCCCATGTGCTTTCCTGCTTCTCAGAATGTGTGGGATACTGCTAGTCCCACACTACATTTTCCTCTATAGACTGAACCCTGGCTCTGGCTACTGGGTGCCCAGCTTCCCTTGTAGCCTGGGGAACAACAGAGTTCTGAAGTGGAAGCTTACGTGGAGATTTCTCAGTGTCTTATAGTGCTAAAGGCACTGCCCTGTTCTCATTGCCTCCACCTTTGTAGACACAACTTATCCACAAAACTATCAGAAAACAGCAAAATAGCAATATAAGTCATTACTGTCGGTAATTACTTTGAATGTAAATGGATTACACTGAATGAAAAGACAGTGAATAAATGGATCAAAACCCAAGATTCAACTGTAATATATATCGTAGCAGTTGTTTAACTTTTAAGGGCACATAAAGACTGGAAGTGAAAAGACAGAAGGTATTCTACGAAAAAAGGAAACTGAGTAGTGGTGTTGAGACCTGTATCAGACCAAGTGACTTGAAATTTAAAATGGCAGAGAGCCCACAAAAGTCATAATGAAGCATCAGTTTGTCAAGAGGATGCAATAGCTGTACCACCACTGTAAAGCACTTAAATATATGAAGCAAATGTTAAAAGATTTGAAGGCAGTTGATAGATTAAAATACAGTAATGGTAAGGAGCTGGGGTTCGTGGCACAGGCCTGTCCAGCACTCAGGACAGACACAGGGATGATCATGAAGTCCAGGCCAGCAGAGGATGTAATGAGACCCTGTCTCAAAACAGCAACATCAACAAAAGAAATACCACAATACTAAGGGAATTTCATATACCATTTTCAATATTAGACAGATTATTCAGGCAAAATCAACAAACGAACTCTGGACTTCACACTCTTGACCAAATGGACCTAAACAGAATACACAGAATATTGTCCAACACATCCTATGCCAGACCACAAGACAAGTCTAGCAATTGAAGAAGACTGATACCATGCAAATTTTTTTTTAAACATCACAACATTGTAAAAGTAGAAATCACTAGCAGGAAGAACCTTGGAAATTCACAAACACANGACAATTAGGCAATATATGCCAGAACAACTAATGAATCAACAGATTAACTTTTTAAAGAACCTGAAAATGAAGGCAACAAAAACTGGACACCAGAGCTTGTAGGATGCAGTGCATGCCATGCCAAGAGCAATGATGATCACAATAAGTGTTCACAATCAAAGGATCACAAATGAACTGCTGGGTGCTNTGACTGGAGTAGAACCGGTCAAGCCAGTGTTAATGGAAGGAAGGGGAGACTAGAAACCAGGGCAGAAATTGATGGAACCAGAAAACAAGCAAAACAAAGTCAGTGCTGGAAAAGATTGAAGAGTTGTTCACTCTTGGTCTAAACATAAAAACTGAGGTCTCCAGGAAACAAGCTCACAAATCTAAGTAGAGACAATACAGTAGCTACCACAGAAATAGAAAACCGTAAAATGTTATTCTGAACAATTATGCCCCAAACAGAACATGTCTCAGACATGTGCCTGTTGTANAGTATTATTTTAAGGTGGGTTACTTTTGTTCATGTTGCATTTGTTTAATTCTGTGAAGTTGTGTTACTGTGCCTGTGTAAAATACCTGATGGTCTAATAAAGAACTGGCCAATAGCAAGGCAGGAGAAAGGATAGGTGGGGCTGGCAGGCAGAGAGAATATATAGAAGAAGAAAAGAGATAGAGGAGAGAGAAGCAGCCAGACAAGGAGGAGGACCCAGGGCCAGCCACCCAGCTACACAGCCAGCCACAGAGTAAGAGTATGATTTACAGAAGTAAGAGAATGGGAAAAGCCCAGGTAAGAGAATGGGAAAAGCCCAGAGGCAAAAGATAGATATGATAATTTTAAGTTAAGAAAAGCTGGCTGAAAACTAAGCCAAGCTAAGGCTGGGCATTCATAATTAAGAATAAGCCTCTGTGTGTGATTTATTTGGGACCTGGGTGGCAGGCCCCCCAAAAAGAGTACAAAAACAAAAAACAACATGTATCCTCTACCGGTACTGAATGATGAAGAAATAGGAAATCTGCACAGGCGAATAAAGAAGAGCCTGGAGATAAATCAGGAATTAAAAAGCCTGCCCTAAAGGAAATGCCCCAGCCTTGATGGCCTCACCTGAGTGACATCAAACTAGCCTGGTCTACATAGTGACTCCATCCACCTGCTGCATAGTGAGACCCTGGATAAAAAAAACAACCAAACATCCACCAGTAGTATTTCCCAACACTAACAATAGCTTTACTGAAAGATAAATTAAAAGAAAAATCTCATTGTAACTGTAAGCAAGTGTGTTCCTGGGTTTTGGCCCCCAAATGTAAGCAACTGTATTGCAGCTCTAGGGGGAAGTATCCTGACTGTTCGGGTCAGGCAACACCTTGAGCTGCTAGGACAGTTCTGGCAACTGGAGCTGCAATGGGACAGCTCAGCCCTGGAGGGAACGGTAACATGACTGCTCGGGAGAGTCAGGCCTGGAGCTGCTAGGACAGCTCAGCAGGGAAAGGTATCCTGACTGTTCGGGAGTCAGGCTATACCTGCTGTGGTGGGGAATGGTCCCCCTGCAGGATATAGCAATCCTGCTTCTCTCCTGGAGAGCTGCTACAGCTGAGCTTTGCTCAGCTCCCACTTAAGGGGGCTTCCTAGCAGAGCTCTGCTGCTTCTCCCGCCTAAGATGTTGCTTCTTTTGCTTCACACTGCTAAAGAGGAAACACCTGCAGAAATGTAGCAATCTCCTCCAGTTCCGCTCCAGCGAAAAGTTGATACTTTTTCTGCTCCACCTTGCTCAACCCCCTAAGGGATGTCTCAGTAAGGTTCTTCTGTTCAGCGCCCCCTTGCTCAGTCCCCTAAGGGACATCTCAGCAAGGTTTTTTTCTGCTCAGTCCACTATGGGACGTCTTAGCAATCTTCTTCTCTGCACCAGCGAATAAAGATCTTCACACCCAAAACTCTTGAGAAAGAGATTTATTTGGGNAGGAGGAGTCCAGGAAAGTGGCTGCCTCTACTAGGGTGGAGAGAACAGCCCACAACTGACCAGGCAGGGTGGTTGGTTTATATAGGATCTCTTGGGGGTGGAGTTAACCAGGGATTGGTTAGTTTTGTGGGTTAGGGGCAGAGATGGCCCTGATTTCAGAGCCAAATTGTGTTTCTTTCACTGGCCTTTCTTAGCTTTTTTGACTCTAATTCTAAGGCCAGGGCTTATTTCTTTCACTGGCTCTGATTCTAGGGACCAAGAGTGTTTCTTTGGTACTGGTTTCAGAGTCAGGGCATGTTTTTTTTTTGGTTCTGAGTTTGAGGATAAAGTGTTTCTCTGGCTTAGGTCCCAGATCCAGGCTGTGTCTCTTTCCCTGGTTCTGGGCTCCAAGGTCAGGGTGCTTACTTTCCTGCTCTGTAATTGTTTGGTTTCACTGGTCAGTTGGCCAAGGTCAGAGGTGGCTCCAATCTCAGAGCCAAACTGTGTTTCTTTCACTGGCCTTTCTTGGCTTTTTGACTCTAATTCTAAGGCCAGGGCTTATTTCTTCCACTGGCTCTGATTCTAGGGACCAAGAGTGTTATTGTGGTCCTGGTTTCAGAGTCAGGGCATGTTTCTAGGTTCTGGGTTTGGGGATAAAGTGTTTCTTCCTCTGGCTCAGGTCCCAGATCCAGGCTGAGTTTCTTTCCCTGGTCCTGGGCTCCAGTGTCAGGGTGGGTTTCTTTAGTCAGCCCCCCTTCTCCACAGTAACCATTTCCCACCCACACTAAGCCTTTAGGAGTAAATTTGGTCAGGGTGGTAAGGCTGCCCGAAATCCTAAAATACAAATCAAAAAATGTAAGGAGATACACAGAAAAACCAGAATGTTTTATCCATGCGTTGAAAGCACTAATGTTAAAATGGTCATATGACCCAAAGATATCTATGACTTTAATGTTATATCTATCAAAATTAAAATACCAGGCTGAGCCGGGCGGTGNTGGNGCACGCCTTTAATCCCAGCACTTGGGAGGCAGAGGCAGGCGGATCTCTGTGAGTTCGAGGCCAGCCTGGGCTACCGAGTGAGTTCCAGGAAAGGCGCCAAAGCTACACAGAGAAACCGTGTCTCGAAAAACCAAAAAAAATAAAAATAAAAAAATAAAATAAAATACCAGGCTGGGTAGTGGCAGGTCACACCTTTAATTCCAGTACTCGGGGGCAGAGGCAGGCGGATCTCTGAGTTCGAGGCCAGCCTGGTCAGAGTTCCAGTTGCGGCTTTCAAAACATGTCTTGTAAAATACCACTTTATTTTTCAAATACAGAAGCAGAGATGACATGCTGGGTTCTGGGTAACCCCAGGGAACAAGGAATGTGCTTCACTGACAGACACTGATCTAACCCCACTGCAGTGAGGATGAGGCAACACTAAACCTTTATCCAATTGCAACTGAGCCTTATTAGTTGTTTGTTTGTTTGTTTTTTAATAATTTTTTTTAATTTTATTTGCATTGGTGTTTTGCCTGCATGTCTATGTAAGGGTGTCAGATCGTGGAGTTACAGACAGTTGTTAGCTACCATGTGGGTGCTGGGAATTGAACCTGGGTCCTCCGGAAGAAAAATCAGTGCTCTTAACTGCTGAGCCATCTCCCTAGCCCAGCCTTATTAGTTTTTATAAGATCTCCAATTGGCCTTATTTATCATGGAATTTCTACTCTAAACCATTAACATTGTGCTCTCTTCGGCAGCACGTGTACTAAAATTGGAATGAGACAGAGGTTACCATGGCCCTTCCCCAAGTATGACGTGCAAACCCATGAAGCATTCCATATTTTAAAACATTGTCAAGAAAGCAAAGGTCAGTACAATAAATGAGTAATAATGGAAGAAAACNGTTATTTGAAGAACAATTCTTTATTGATGGCNGCATCTCTTTACAGTGAGAGGAATCAGGTCACTTTAGAGTTTGCTGCTTAGAAGTAGGTCAGTTCGTCCTCCTTGGTTTTGTTAGTCTGGTAACCACTAAGTTCCAAACCATCATTTTGTCCAGGAAGACCTTTGAAGACTTTCAGGTGTGCGTAATGACCATTGCCTACATCCACCTGAAAGACATAAGAAAGAGATGGGGCGCGGAAAGGAGATTATTCACATGGATCTACATTGTATGACAGATCTGCTGTCTTGTAAGCCGTCCTGAAACGACACTTCTGGCCCAAGGCAGCATCCGTGAACTGAGCTCCCATCAACCCTTATGTTTGGAGAAAGAGCAGCTAACAGTATGGCAGGAAATATATTTTCGAAATTTATTTTTAATACTTTTTAGAAAAATATTTTTTGTATGAACAGTTTGCCTGAAGTGCACCATGTGCATGTAATGCCTGAAGAGGCCAGAAGAGGGTGCCATCTCCCCTTGAACTGGAGTTAGAGATGGTTGTGTGCTGGAACCCAAACCCAGGTCCTCTGCAAGAGCAACCAATGCTCTTGTCTTCTGTCTCCATCTGGATTTAATTGATGGTACTTTTCATTGTACTCTGGGCACAATTACATCAGAGTTACATTGTATTTTCACTATGCCCAGGACAGACATGGAGGACNGCCTATATTTTTGGTGATTTTGTTTTCTGACTTCTAAGTTGGGAGAGAAATTGCCATATAGTTCAATAAGGGAGAAAAAACTTGGAATTGCTTTAGAAAATTGAACTGTTCAGTCCCTGTATCAATGCTGTATTGGATCCTCCTTTGTGAATGCCCACCAGGCATTTGAGAACTGAGCAGGGGTGNGTGGCCTGCCTGCCTCCTTTGTAAAGTAAAATTAAGAAGCTTAGGTGCCATTGGGGTAATGATCCAGATGGTAGTTTGGACATGAACCCAGGACCTAGAACACAGAGAGAAGAATTGCAACTTTGTTCTTTATTGGAACAATAAAAGCTCTGTGTTATATGTACATATTGTGCCCTGATATCCCTTCCTGTCCTAATCTTAAAATGCTATTTGTCAAAATTTACCATTATATATGACACTATGATGAGCATCATACAAAACGTGTGTGTGTGTGTGTGTGTGTGTGTGTGTGTGTGTGTGGTGTGTGGTCACACTGACCTCTTACTGTAGGTCTGAAAAAAGGTGCGGCAGTATCAATTTTAAAGATGCCAGCAACAGATTAAAGAGACTAATTTTCCAGAGCTGAGGATGCAGCTTGGTTAGTGCCGTGTTTGTCTAGCTTGCACCTAGCCTTGGGTTCGGTAAACCAGCACCTCCTAAGGCAGTGGTTTGTGCCTACTATAATCCCAGAACTCAGGAGATGGAGGTGAGAGGAGCAGAAATTCAAGGTCATTTTCTATTATATATGGAGTTTGAGTTCTGACAGCCTGAGATACATGAGACCCTGTGTCCAAACAACAACCAAACCAAACCAAACAACCGACAACAAAAGACAATGAGATGTAGTAAACGCTTCCCATAAAGCTCTCAGTGAATAAATGGCAGAGCCCAAATTTAAACCTAGATCTGTCAGATTCCAACATCCACATCATTTTGATTCTGTCTCTCTCTCTCTCTCTCTCTCTCTCTCTCTCTCTCTCTCTCTTTCTGTTGGTTTTTTGAGACAGGGTTTCTCTTTGAAGCTCTAAGACACTGTCTGTTTAACTCCCACATGCTAAGATCTTATCCTCCACATCTACCCGACAGAAGAAATAGCCATGGCCAGAAACCAATGCCCCGGACTGTTACACCGTATTTTTCTATACAGGTTCTAGAAATTAATAACCATATAAGTTAGCTTTCTATATTTACAAGGAAAAACAAGGTAAATATCCTTTGAGAATCTTCCACTTGCAAGTGTCATGTTAGTGCCTTAACTAAAGACAACTGGTAGAAATGAAGGTACAGTCGGGGCAACAGGAAGTATCACGTCAGTGCTTAACTGAGGTCAGAGTCTAACCTTAATGAAATAATTGACTCCAGCGACGACTTGAGTTTTATACTCGACAGCTTCAAATTTTTCATATTTCTCATTGGTTTTCTCTTCAAGCTGTGCTCTGACCTTNTGAAGAGAAAGGAAGGAATGATGTTAGAGCTGCGTTGACTCTGCTTGCGTAAGCTACAAATCTGGGAACCTCATACTACTCAGAGTCCCCAGAGATGCTGAGGAAACGTGGCATGGTGCTCAAGCCTATAGTCCCAGATCTTGAAAGACTGAGGCAGGAGTGTCCAGTTCAAGAGCAGCTTGGGCTACATAAAAAGCTCCAGGCTAGTTGGGGCTACAGATTGAGACCCTGCCTCAAAAATCAAAATAAAACAATAAACTAAATGAAAAATNATGCAATCTTTTTTCCCATAGAAAACACTTTAAGAACATTANACAGGTTAAAAAGTCAAATTATATTGCATGAGGCTGAAATAATATCAAATCAGTGTGGTGTTACAAAATAGTCACAATTTAGGGCCTCCAAATAGCTTAGCAGGTAAAGTCACTTGTCACCAAGAAA
>LZPO01017298.1:135371-148934 GCA_001675575.1 Neotoma lepida | reverse complement strand
TGAGGCAGGGTTTCCTTGTAGCCCTGGCTGTCCTGGAACTCACTCTGTAGCCCAGGCTGGCCTCGAACTAATAGATCTGCCTGTCTCTGCCTCCTGAGTGCTAGGATTAAAGGCGTGCGCCACCACCGCCTGGCTAGAAGCTAAAAAAATTTGTCACTTTCCCCCACAACAAGTTGCCCGTATCCTCCATTAGAACTTCTTTTCCTTGGAAAATTATCTTTAATCTATAAATACAACACAACAACTTTGAACGCAGTGTGTGCAATGTACGAGGTGTTATAAGCAGGAGTACTCACAGGAGGTCATGTGTTGCTTATACACAGACACTGTCATTTAAACTAGAAGGCTTGAGCATCCTCAGATTTCAGCACCGCAGGGGTCCCAGAACAATCCCTTGCTGATTGGAAGGCCCAGCTGCACTGTCGGAAAGTTCTGTATATGAGTTCTTTATTAGATGCCCTCTGTCTCTCTGTCTGTCTGTCTGTCTCTTTGAGTGTAGATTTTGAATGTTCCCTAAAGGCCCACTTGTAATAGTTCTTTGTCTGATTCTCATCCCTCCCTCCCTCTCTCTCCCATTNNCTCTCTCTCTCCCTCAGTGTGATTTTGAATGTCCCCCAAAGGCCCACTTGTTAAAGGCCTGGCTAGTGTGTGACACCATTGGGGGTAGTGGAAACATAGGCTTTGGGGCCTAGTGAAATGAAGTTGAGTGTGAAGAGCCTTGCCCCTCCTTCCTGGCTTCCATGAGGTCACTCCTGCCTTGACCCTCTGTGCAGCCACTGACCCTAAGCAACAGGATCAGACGACTGTGAGCTGGACCAAGCTTCTCCTGCCTTTAACTGGATTATCTCAGGTACTCAGTCATGGTGATGAAAAGCTGAGTATGTGACCAATATTTCCTGTCGGGTCACAGCTTGTCTTCTTACTCTGGTAATGGGTGCTTTGGATGAGCAGGAATTTCTAATCCTAATGAAGTCCATTTCCTTCCCTTCATGGTTACCGTTACGTCATGTTTTTTTTTGTGTGTGTGTGTGTGGTTTTTTCGAGACAGGGTTTCTCTGTGTAGCTTTGGTGCCTTTCCTGGAACTCACTCGGTAGCCCAGGCTGGCCTCGAACTCACAGAGATCCACCTGCCTCTGCCTCCCGAGTGCTGGGATTAAAGGCGTGCGCCACCACCGCCCGGCTACGTCATGTTTTAAAAATGTTTGCTTTCCATAAGGCTCAGGGACACATCTTCCTACAGTTTCTTACAGCTGCTTTCTGGACTTAAGCCTTCAAGTTAAAAGTATGTCTGACTCATCTGGAATTTATTTTCACGTGTGTGTAGTGCAATGCTTAGAGGAGTGTGGAGTTTTCTTCAGTTTTGTCTTTCTTTACAGAGAGCTGATGCTCTAACGTTGCTTACTGAAAAAGAAAGAAACATCAGTGACGAACCCTTTCCCATTGCATTTTATCAATGCCTTCGTTGAAAATGGATTGGCTGTGTACAGGTAGGTCTGTGACCTGGGTGGTACTCTCTTCCCTATTCCCCTGCCAGGACCCGAGGACCCACCAGAAGGGAAAAAGAAAATAGCTTTCCAGGAAATCTAGATCAGGAGGAAGGCAAGCGGAAGGAGACAGAAGTGGCTGCTATAGGTGTGTGGTCATGTGCTCCCCATCCCCCCCCACTCCACTGGGCTCCCCNACAAAGGCGTAAATGCCAGACTTGTCACCAGGCTGGATTTATGGGCTGCTGAGGACCAAGCAGCGAGGTTTCCGATTTCCTCATTATTTCCCTAGGGGGGCGTGCTCACCTGTTTTCCGGTCCCAGCTGCTAAACTGTGGTGGTGGTGGTGGGGGGGGCGGGGAGAATCCACTGCACACTCTCAATATTAGGTACAGATGAAAAAACCCTCCCAGAAAATGTGTGACTTGACCAAGTAAGTGCTGAGCATGCAGAAAGATGACGAAATCCTGTGTGAGGTGAACCACGGGATTCGGTGACTCCCAGCACTTAGGCAATCGCCTCACCTTTTCACACGCTGAGAGGGTATTTTCTTGATTCAAAAACTTGTTAAAACTCAAGCATCACTCCTCCCACGCACCTTCCAGGCACCCGCCCCTATCCATTCCCAAAACTTGAGGTTGTCAAGGATGATGACTTCAAAGTTGCTGTACTGGAAAGGAGGCAGCTTTATAACATGGAGAAAACGGTGCTGGGTTAAGTAATTCTGAAAAGAGTTGAAAACCCAAAAGACGAATCTCATTACTACAGGTATTTATATTAAAATGTTTCTAGACTATATTCATTTTAGAGACAGATATTTACAGGAAATCCTCCTTGGTGACTCTTCTTCATCGAGCAGACAGGTTTTATTTTTTTCCCTACGTCTAAAGTACAGATGGGATTTACATCCTAATAAACAGGATCATGGCATCCTGAGCACTAGGAATTTCCTTGAAAAAAAATTTTTTTGTGCCCCTGACTTCTTTGGCCACCAGAAATTTCCGAAACTGCAAAAACAAACAACAAACAAACAAAAAAACTTCTGTGTTGCCAGGAGTAACAAAGAGTCTAGACAGTATGAAGCAACTGTCTGGAGAGGGCTCTGCCTTTTCCTTGGAATTCATCATCTGTAACAGGAGAGAAGTGAGGCCCCAAGGAGCTTCCATAGAAGCTGAGTGAGGAGTTTGCAGGGGTCAGAGATGGGGTTCACTGGAAGAAAGAAGGGGATGAAAATGTGTGTGGCTCTGGACTGGCTACCTTCATTGAGGTGCTTGAAAATGAGCCGAGTGAAGATGGGACTAAAGCAGCCAAAGTCAACAAGCCTATGGTTGTGTCTGCACCATACACCTTCCTGGGTCCTGGGAGACAAAGGATGAAAGATGGAAGTCATGTGTAGCCATCTGTAGAGACATCAAGGTGTCAAACATTGCCTTTTAAAAATATATTCTTTGCCTTTGTATGTTATGTGTGCATATGTGTGGGTGTACTGCAGTGTGCATATGGAGGTCAGAGGACAACTTGTGGGAGTCAGTTCTTTCTTTCCACCATGTGGGTTCAAAGATTGAACTCAGGCCCTCAGGCTTAGTGGCAGGTGAGCCGTCTCATCATCTCAAACATTTTCCCATATATTAAAATGTTTTTATTTATGTGCATTGGTGTTGTGGAATAATCTTTTTGTACACTGTGAAGATGTGTCTTTACCAAGGTGCCTTCTTATTGGTTCAACTAAAAGCTAAATGGCCATTAGCTAGGCAGGAGGTTAGGTGGGACAGCCAGACACAGAGGACACCGGGAAGAAGAAAGATGGGGTCTCTAGGAGATGCAAAGGGAGCAAGATATGCTGGAGGACAGGTAAAGTCATGAGCCACATAGCAATATGTAGATTAGTAGAAATGGGTTAATTTAAGTTGTAAGAGCTAGTTAATAACAAGCCTAAGCTATGGCCGAGCTTTTATAATTAATAATAAGTCTTCATGTCGTTACTGGGGAGCTGGTGGTCCCCATGAAAAGATCCTACTACATACTGCATACATGTCTGTATGAGGGTGTTGAGTACCCTGGAACTGGAGTTACAGAAAGTTGTGAGCTGCCATTTGGTGCTGGGAACTGAACCCAGGTCCTCTGGAAGAGCAGCCAGTGCTCTTAACCACTGAGCCATCTCTCCAGGCCCTGTCCCAAACATTTTCAATCATCAACTTTTCCAGGAGCCCATAACTTTTCTTAATTCAGAGTGCAAAAGTTGTAAAAGTCAAAATGGAGGCACTTTTGTTAAATTCTAAACAAATAAATAAATGCCTGAAGCTGGGAGGCACTGGATGAAGGAATCCAAGCTGATAAGATCATACTAGAACCATAACCTTGTACAGAGGCCACCACAAGCTTCCTTCTGCAAGGACATCTATCAACTGTCCTTCTGATGCTTGGACTGACACTAACCATATTATTTTGATTCTTATAACCAAGAATTATCATTTCAAAATAACTCNTGTAATCCTGCCCACTTTGCCTTTTAAAAACTCCCTCTTGCCTCCACCTTCCTGAATACGTGGGGTTTATTCTCTGNACTGGTATGTGCACTGCCATGCTCCACCCTTACTCCTCCTGGATAATCCCTCTGTTTGTAACTTAGGTTGACCTGAATTCGATATCAATTATTTTCTTTCTCCTTTTCCATGGGACAATGGAACCAGGAGTTTCAACAATCCCACTAGCTTCTGAGTGCATCCCAAATAATTCACAGAAGCCTATATGAGCCTGGGGATCATTCAGACTTTGGCTCAGTAGCCTGACCTGTGAGTCGAGTTGTGTTTTTGTCAGTNGCTGAGGAAAGGAAGTGAGCCAACCCATGATGGATATTCATCAAGAGGCCTGGCATACTGGAGTTGACTTAGCCAATTTTTATGACTAATTGGAATTGTCAGGGTGGAGCGGAGTTATGCAAACAACACTGTTGGATCTATCCAACAGTATCACTGGAAGATGGTATTGTTCTGTCACTGGGAGAAAACAGTGAATTTTTCAGATTGTAGGCACTTCCCAAAATAACCAGGACAGCTTATACCCNGGGGGAAGTAGGTCTAAAGATCTATACATGAATATAAGGGAAAATGTTTTTAAAGTATTTTCTTTTGTGTGTGTGTGTGCATGCATGCCACATGTGGAGGTCACAGGACAACTGCAGAAGTCACTTCTCTCCTTCCAGCATGAGTCCCAAGTCATCATGCATTGAGGCAAGTGCCCTGTACCCATTGAGCCACCTCACCAGCCCAAAGGCTTCCTGATAAATGTTAATTTATGAGTTTGGTTTTCATATGGATCAATATGTTCCTGGATGGGGACCACCTGTATCAGAGTGACCTGAGGTGCTGGCTCAAGGCAGACTCCTGAGCTGCTATGTTACTGTCTTCGGAGTGTGTATTTCAAACAAGCTTCNGTGTGATTCTTACACATATTACATTTTTGAAAACTGGTAACTCAGTTTGTTATCCTAAGCTTACGGTGGTAGGAGGGAGTAAAAACAGAAGCCATGGATAGTCTATTGCTAGGTAGATGTGGTTTCTACAAAGAGAAAACACAGGAAAGAGGCCCAAGGAATGAGCTAAAGCAGATGTTGGCAGTGTGTGCCAGACAGTGTAAGAGGACCCAGATTAGTTCTGGGTTCCTGTGATGGGCCAGTCTTTCCAACGTTTCCCTCCAATGTTTGTCTTAGCCCAGTGCCATTTGACCAGCCTCAGCTGAGGATTCTGTGCCTATGNAGGTAGAAGTCTGTGATCAACAGGGTGTAAATAAGGTAACACGACTGCCACATTGTCAGCCAGAAGCCAAGGTGTCCCCACGAATATGTGCAGAGTTATGTGTCAATTAAAAATACAATAAAAATTTAAAAGGCCTATCTACTCAATATCTCTCTACCACCAATGGCTGGTGGTCACCCTCTGTGTCATTTCCATCTTAACCCATTGAACTCTCCTTTTCCCTTGGCCTGACCCAGCTAATGGGGAGAAAGAAACGCAGCATTAAATATTCAAACTTCTCTTTCCTTATATCCACACTGCATCCTTACAGAGTGCCTTCTCAAGACTGACAACATGGCTAGTCCTAGCCTTGCCTTGCACTAATCCCTTGGAAAGCTAGAAACCTCAGACTTCAAAGCTGTTGCACAGATACCCCGGGGCAGTGCTGTCAGGAACTGCTCAAACTCACGGACAATTCTGATTTCACAAGGTCTTTCAAATTCACCCCTCTAGCCTCTTTCTTCATCCAAGCGTTCACCACTCCCCGCTCATTCTTGCTCATACCTCCTGGTTGCATCCCACTTTTCTGGTTCCTCCTAAAAACCACACGTTCTCATATACTTAAAAATAGATATTTCTCTACATGATGGGTGCCTCCCTGTTACCCATCAAATCTATTTTAAATTCTGAGGATACCATTCGAGTACTCAAGGGTCATTTTGAACCAGCTATCCCTCAGATATCGCTCCNAGCTGATATAGCATCTCACCTCTTCTTTGGCGCCACCTCTGCCCTCACCACTCACTAGCACCACAGGCCCCCCCCCACCAGACAGGAATGGCATTCTTTCTCTTTCCATCAACTACATCCCATTCTTCTCTCAAATCTTCCCAATACCTTCTCTGCTTCCCCTAGTTTGGCTTACACCACGTGTGCCTATTACTTCATTCCTCTCCTGTGCATTCTCTGTTTATTACACGTATCTCCTCTCGAGGAACTGACTGTAATCTCTTCCATGCAGACTGTTGTCTTGGCTGTTCCCCTCCAAGGTCCTAGATTATCCACATCACAGTTGCTTAGCAGACGTCTGCGCAAATTCACAGATCTACCGCTGTCGTGGGAAAAGGTGACCCACGTGGATATTTGGAGTCCTTGAAGCCCACTGGATGAACTTGTTTTAGTCAAGTTTTCCATTTTGCAGTTGAGAAAAACCTAGAATTAAAGTTCACAAAACTCTTTAGTTGGAGAACTGAGACTCTAGGTAGCTGCCAATTAATTCATTAGTTAGTTAATATTTGAGACAGGGTCTTGCTATGTAGCTATAGCTGGCTTGTACTCACTATGTACCCCAAGCTGATCTTGAACTTGAAACAATCCTCCTGCTTCAATATCTGTCACCCCTTAAATGCTGAGATTACAGGTGTGTGCCCTCATACACTTTTAGCTGCCAACTTAAATAACCTTAAGGTTCTAGAAGAAAATACCACAGTGTGCNAGGAGCTTGAGATTCTGTTCCCAGACAGTCACATAGGTGCCAGGTTCTCTGNATGCTGGCCATGGGCCGCCGTGGATGCCTTGACTGTTTAATCTGTTCTTGTGAGTGGGGAGTTTGGTAGTCTGTGTGAGGGGTCCCTGCAGGTATCCAGGCAGGGTAGAGAACCTAATGAAGAGGTAAGAATGAAAACTCGGTGCAGATTGACTTCATTAACCTGGATCAGACTTCAGGAAGTCTAATGCCAGGCGCTTCATGGTCAGCATATTTAAAACACAGTACAATTTGGGAAAAGGTTTCCAGGCAACAATCTGTTCAATTCCAGGTGCACAATAAAGCTTAAGGTGTGACTACATAGAGACTCCTTTACACAGTACATGTGACCATGAGGGTGGGTTCTGTAGCTAAAAGGCCTAGAATCTAGTGTGGTCTCTGACTGAAAGCACAGAAGTCAGCAGGCCATGAAATACATGTGATATCTCCCCTAAGGATGGGTAATGGTCTAGGGAGGGAAGAATCTGGAATAATCTTCCCTAAGGATGGGTAAAGGAGGGAAAAGTCTGGGATAATCAATCATTCTGGGGATTTGGGTGAGGTCTGCCTCCACAGCAAAAAGGTCACCAGGTCTTTAACAAAATCCATCCCCAGGCTTCTGAGCAGAAAAACAGATATTTTATCTCCTCTGTTGAGGAGAGGCCCCTGTGTGTTTCCCTGGGGGTCAGTGGGTGCAAGGACATTTGTGCCTCCAACATCCGTGTACCAGGTCTCACTTAAGCCAAGGGTTTGGATCTAAATAGTTTTCTTCCTTTAAAAAAATTATTCTATGCACATGAGTGTTTTGCCTGCATGTATGTCTGTGTGAGGGTGTCAGATTCTCTGGAACTAGTTAGCACTACAGACAGCTGTGAGCTGCTGTGTGGGAGATGGGAATTGAACCCAGGTACACTGGAAGAGCAGCCAGTGCTCTTAACCACTGAGCCATCTCTCCAGCTCCCCTAAATAGCTTTTCAAACATGGGGCCTAAGTTTGTGAGTTTTTTTTTTAAACTATGATACTTAATTATTTTTCAGTGAAAACATATGAGAGGGATAAGAAAGCTTATCTGGGATGGGCTTAAATTTATTTCAGTCCTCAAAGGGAAGGCTTGCTGGAGGTGATCCATGGTGTGAGTTTCAAAACAGAAGTAGCTGAGTTCATGGTTCTGTGCAGCTTTGTAACCCTTGCCAAGCAAGTTTACCCTGTGATCGTCTATCTCTCTGTCTCTAAAATGGAGATAATGGTAATTACCTTACAGGGTGTGAGAATTACATGGAAAATCTAGGTAGAGTAGTGACTTGGTGTGCACCTCATACATGGGCATTACTACATATGTGAAAGGTAGCATGTTTTCATTTCCAGNTATGGTTTTGTCTTGACATTGACAGGCTCTCATGTAGCTCAGGCTGGCATCAAACTTGCTATGTAGCTGATGCTGGCCTTGAACTCCTGATCCTCTCGGCCTTTACCTCTCGTATTGGGATCACAGGTGTGCAACTCCATGCCTGGCTCTTCAGGATGCCTTCAAACAACAGCCACCATTCTTGTGTCTTGTATGCCTCGTTGCCTCTTGAAGGCTCTAGAAACACAAGGAGACATGAGGAAAACAGGGCAGAAGGACACACTGGTGCTTTGTGAGGTCTTGAATTTTGATTNATTTTTAATGCCCGAAGTAAGTGATATAAAATGTAACCAGAGCAGGCTGAGTGCCTAGATTTTTTTTCTTCTTTCCTTTACCAATTATAAGATGATGCTCGGTGGATAATGCTGAGTGTTCTCTCTGTGGCAAGGCATGCTTTTCTTCTGTATGTCTTCTCCTTTCATGGTCCATGCCTTGGTCCTTTCATTTCCCAAGCAGGCAGGCAGGTGCTATCCTGCATTCCCTGATCCTTTCCAGTTACAGCTCGACCCCACTCTCTCCTCTCCCCTGAATGGCAGGCCCTCACACTCCAACTTGCCCCTCAGCCATATTCTTTAGCGCCCGCTTCCTCTTCTTCTTTTTGTTTGTTTGTTTTTTCAAGACAGGGTTTCTCTGTGTAGCTCTGGCTGTCCTGGAACTCTGTAGACCAGGCTGGCCTTGAATTCACAGAGATCCACCTATCTCTGCCTCCCAAGTGCTGGGATTAAAGCCATGTACCACCACCGCCTGGGCTAGTGCATTCTTCTTACAAAAGCTAAGGCTTCCTTCTTAAAGGCAAATCTGGGGACTGGGGAGATGGCGCTGNCGGTAGAGTGCTTGCCTAGCATGAATGAACCCGAGTGTTGGATGCCCAGCACTACAGTAAGGAAATACATAAATACAATAAGGAAATACAAATCTGGTCATATTGTTTTCTAAACTAACACATTTCAATAGGCTTCCAAGGCTTTCATTATCCTTATGATGAAATGCCCTGCCCCTGTTTTNTGTTTTTTGAGACAAGGTCCTCAGCCACTAAGCAGCCCAGGCTGGACTCATAGTCAAGACAATTNTCCTGACAAATTGCCACCTCTCCCCCCGAATAAAATCACTCACAAATAAAAACATCACGCAGCTAGTTTAAGGAGACTAAACACTGGCCAGCCCTAAACTCCACACGTCTCTGAACTTCTACACAGTGAGAACAGGCCCTTCCTTCCCTGGTTATACAGCTGTTAATCACAAGGTTTTACTTAGGATTCTCCTGCCATCAGTTACCAGTTACATTTTTATACTAAAGTAACCCTGTCATCAGAGCTGATTTCCCGTTTCNTCAGTTTGAACTTCCTGTGAGTTTACTCCGTTTCTGAGTTTGTATTGCCTTGTACCTCATTGAAATCCTCACAGGGCCTAACACCACCCTAGTCCTGGACACACTCCAGAAACCCATTGATCTCAGGAAAGACATGGCCATCAGTGGGTTGTTCTANCAGCCAGGGCTCTCTTTGTCTCTTGGGAAGTGGTATCAGCCTTTGTGGGTTCTGCCGAAGCCCCCAGTGATGGCGTGACCCAGGGTGTACCCCACCTCAGAGTTCACAGCCATAATGGCAACGGTGGTTCCCACGTGAGCCGTCAGGCCTGGCTATTGGGGTGTAACACCAGGTGAGCTAAGTGCAGATGGTGTGGATGTGGCCGAGCTTCTGGTGCTGGCCTGGGGGCAGATCTCATCTGAAGGGCCAGAGTGGCAACCAGTGACATCTGCGCAGCATCCTAGAGGCCTTTCTTCTAGCCCTGTGGTTATGCTGGATACCCTTGCCTGCACTTCTGTATGCCCGGCTGACACCTTTTTATCCACCTGGCCCACTATGGTCTGAACTGAGCCCCAAAGTCCAAACCACCAGAATCTCAGAAGGTGGCTGTATTTGGAGAAGAGGCAATTAAATTGAAAGGAGGTGGACCCTAATCCAATATGACTGATATCCTCATCTACACAGCAAAGGGAAGACTACCTGGAGATATCAGGAACAGACAAAACAAGGAGACAAACCTCAGAGGAAACCAGCCCTCAAGGAAACACCCTGACCTCAGATCCCAGAACTGCCAGATGATGGACCTAGGTGGCTTAGGCGCTGCTCTGTGGCCCTTTGTTTTGGGAGCCCCAGTGCCAGGCTTAGACTGAAAGGCCATTACCCTGGGGCTTGTCGCCTTCCCTCCTTTGTTTGTGTGCCTCTGAGGTAGACTCCTGTGGCCCTGTGCGTTGTGATTACTGAATTGCTGTTCTTTCCATAGCCTACTGGAATAGATAACGATTTGCCTTTTTTTTTTTTTCCTTTTGGCTTTACCTTTGTCTAACCCATACTGTCTGTTTTGCTCACCATTTCGCATGCAGCAAATAGATACCACNCTACATATTGCAGATGTTCAGTAGTTGAATGAATGGATGAAACATGGGTGGTTAAAATCTGGGAAGTGAAGTGAAGGTTAATCAGAAGTCAGCTGGACCTAGGGCTCCCTGTGTGCAATGCTGAGACTTTTGGGACCATTCTGAGTAGGAGAGGTCTGTCTGAGAAGAACCTCATCCAGTTACAGTTCTCAGTTACAGAGCAATCTTCACACCATGCGGAAGGCAGAGAGCCCGGCTGGCGAAGACCACACTTGAACTCCAGAACCTGTGGAAGATGCTGACACACAGGGATCATCACCAAGCTGCCAAAGGCNGGATTCAGCAGTGACAGGGGTGCACTCCTAATCCTCTGCTGGTTATATCGGGAACCAGTTGCTGTGCCTCCCTCTGGGCATCGTGACTTTATCTTACCTGCAAGCCTGAGCAAGACAGGGGATCTGTTAGTTTTCCATGGGGGTTGGGGTGGAGAGAATGAGCAGACACTGGGTGGAGCCAGGCAGGATAAAATCCGGGATAAGCAGTCGCACCAGATTTCCAGGCAGATGATTGATGACTCAGTCACTCAGTAAGCCAGGATGCTCACAACCTGCATGACANACTCAGAACCAGGCATGGCGGCACACTCTGCAATGCTAGCACTTGAGTTTGAGGCCAGCCTGGGCCACATAGTGAGACTAGCCTGGGCTATGGAGTAAGAGCCTATCTTAAAATCAAACAACACAAAGCAAAGTAAAGCAAAGAAAACAACGACAACAAAAGATAAAAACGCCAAACCAAAACCCAACAATCAAACACAGATCACGTACTGGTCTGTAGTCTTGTGGGAGAAAACAGGACAATGGGAGCAGTGTCCCTTGGGTCTGAAATTAATGTGTGAGTGATTTACAAAATGCTTTTTATTAATTTTCCATGGGACAGTCAGGAATTTAATTANGATGAAGGTTTATTTGATGAGCAAGGACGCCCAGCCACAGTCTAAGATGTCTCCAGAGTGGTTTCTGTCCCTAATGATGGTTGTGTGGATCCCTGGTCTTTTCTTTAGGACCTTTGGATTAAATTATAGTGCACACACAGAGCACAAACCATAACCTCAGTAAGTGCTTTNAGCTAGCTAGTTATTGCTTATTTATTTATTTATTGGTTGTTTTAGACAGGGCTCCACTATGTAATCCTGGCTGTCCTGGAACTCTCTCTGTAGACCAGGCTGGCCTTGAACTCACAGAAATCTCCCCCTGCCCCTGCCTCCTGAGTGCTGGGATTAAAGGTGTGCATCACCACCACCCAGCCTGCTCATTTATTTTTTAAAGATTTCTTTATTTATATTTTACATGTATGAGTGTTTTACCTGCATGTATGTAAATACACCATATGTGTGATGCCTGTGGAGGCCACAGGAGGGCGTCAGATTCCTTGGGATTNAAGTTACAGCTAGGAGTCTCCAGGTGGGTTCTGGGAACTGAACCCTGGGTCTTCTGCAAGAGNGGTAAGTGCTCTNAACTGCTGACACATCTCTCCATTTCTTGTTTGCTTATTTTGAGACAGAGTCATGGCTATGTAGCACAGGCTACTCTGAACCTGCTACATAGCCCAGTCTGGTCTGAAAATCATGATTCCTCTCTGTCAGCCTCCCAAGGGCTGGGATTGTAGGAGTGAGCCATCTTGACCAACTATGTTTAGCCTATATTTATTTATTTTTAAAATTACATTTATTTATTTATTTGTGTGTGTGTGTGTGTGTGTGTGTGTGTCTGTGCATGTAAGTGTGCACACAAAAACATGCCATGACATATATGCGGAAGGTGGAGGACAACTTGAATGAGTTGGTTCTCTCTTTCCACCGTGTAGGGCCAGGGGATTGAACTCAGGTCATCAGTCTTGACTGCAAATGCCTTTACCCTCTGGCAGAGAGATGGCTTAGCAGGTGGAAGAGCTTGCCCCCCTCCTCACCACATATGCCATGGCTCATGAAGGCCTCCCCCTACTAAATAAAATTAAAACATGAAATAAAATTACATTAGGGGCTCGTGATGTGGCTCAGTTGGCAGCGTGCTTGCTTGGTACGCACAAAGCCATAGGTCTGATCTNCAGCCAGCACACAACCAAATGTGGTGGACCTGTGAACCCAGTACGTGGAAGATAGAGTCAAGAGGATCAGGAGTTCAAGAGCNTCCCTGACTATGAAGTGAGTTTGAGGCCAGCCTGGGGTACGTGAGACATCTTGAAACCCAAGTGACAATGGCAACANTAACAGCTCCCCCAATTACTCTATTTCTCAGATTATAAAGACAGCATGCACATTGCAGAGATATGAAAACATGGGAAGAACTATACTTAGTGACAATCTCATTTGTGGTCTCTCTACATGGAGAGACCTTCTAAATTNTGGTGGGAGATTTCCAGAATGTTTCTATGCGTCCAAGTATTGCTGACCTTCTCTCTTCAGATTCCATATCTGTCGATTCAACAGGCTTCAGATCAAAAAGATTTGGGACATGGGGCTTTAGAGAGGGCTCAGTGGTTAGGTGCACTTGCTGCTCTTGCAGANGTTTGGATTCCAGAACCCACACTGGGCATCACTCAACAAAAGCCCATCACAGCAGATCGAGGGGATTTGACACCCTCTTCTGGCNTCTGTGGGTATTGCATGAATTTGGTGCNTAGACAGACACACAAATAAAAGTGTTAATTAAATATTTGGAAAAAATAGCCCTGTACTGAGCATGCAGAGGATTATTGTCATTATTATACAAATAACATAGGATAAGAATGATTTCCAAGCCAGGCAGTGGTGGTGCACATCTTTAATCTCAGCACTCAGGAGGCAGAGGCAGGAGGATCTCTGTGAGTTCAAGGCCAGCCTGGTCTACAGGGAGAGTTCTAGGACAGCCAGGGATACACAGAGAAACCCTGTCTTGAAAAAACAAATAAACAAAGAAACAAACAATAATTTCCATAGTATTTATACTGTATTAGATATTAACAATATAGATATGATTAAAAGTCTATGGGAGGATT
>LZPO01017298.1:123846-134536 GCA_001675575.1 Neotoma lepida | reverse complement strand
TGAGGACAAGGGACATTTACAGTCACTCTGTCCTCCTAGGAGCAGCGCTATGTCTGTCTCAGGTCTCTGCTAGCTCCCACTTGTCTACAATTTAGACATTTTGAACACTCTCAGCGCAAGTGGCAGTTCCCACCATCTTGTCCCTGTGTTCACTCTAACCAGTATACCGTGAGGCAGTTCAGATCTCGGTAGAAAGGTGAGGCTCTTGTGGTCTCTGGCAAACAGGAGTGGACAGCAAGGTGTGGAATGGTCCTTCTCATACTTTGTGTTTTGATCACGTAGAACAGTGGTTCTCAACCATCCTAATGCTGCGACCCTTTGATACAGTTCCTTGTGTTGTGGTGACCCCCAACCACAAAATTATTTGTGTTGCTACTTCATAACTATAATTTTGCTACAATTATAAATCACAATGTGAGAATCTTATATGCAGATGGTCTTAGGTGACCCCTGTGAAAGGGTCGTTCATCCCCTAAAGGGACCACAACCCACAAGTTGAGAATCACTGATGTAGATAAAAGATAGACTCAAGGGGAAATTGGGCAGAGGTCTTACCTGGAACTTGCTGTTCTGAGAAGTCTCTTAATTCGTTGTCTTCATCTGCAGAGTTCCTAGAAAACTCATATTCTTCAACAGTACAAAGAAGGGTTTTGCCACTGGAAATGTTCAAGTCTAAGTACCTGCAAGGTAGTGACTCTCAGATGTGTGATGACAATCCCAGGGAGAATTCAGATAACACATTTAAAAATAATACCAGTCACATATGAGGTGTGATGGCTTTTGATTATTATCTAGTAGGTGTTTAGGAAGTGAGGTGGAGAAGAGGGTGTGAGATGCAGTAAAAGGGAGTCCAATCCTCTTCCTCCGTCCCCCCATGCCACCCCCAATCCACCCC
The DNA here is from genome assembly GCA_001675575.1 of Neotoma lepida. Classification (NCBI taxonomy): domain Eukaryota; kingdom Metazoa; phylum Chordata; class Mammalia; order Rodentia; family Cricetidae; genus Neotoma; species Neotoma lepida. The sequence goes on along the minus strand of LZPO01017298.1, from coordinate 133,641 downwards.
TCCTTTTCTGTTTAGGAAAGGGCCGGTCTCCCAAGAGTATCCACAAAACACGGCACATAAAGTTGCAGTAAAACTAAGCCCTTCCNCATGTATTAAGGCTGGTACCCAGCCACTTTTTATCTTTTTGTTTAAAACCAGTATAGTGGAGCCAGGTGCGGTGGCGCACGCCTTTAATCCCAGGACTTGGGAGGCAGAGGCAGGTGGATCTCTGTGAGTTCCAGGATAGCCTGGTCTACAGAGTGAGTTCCAGGACAGCCAGGGCTACACAGAGAGACCTTGTCTAAAAAAAATCAGAGAAGTGACTGCAGAAGTCTGCTTTCAGCTGTTGGGATAGGAGCCTGCTCACTACACAGACATTTTCTTCTTTCATGTAATAGCAAATTATTTGTTCATGTCTTTTGTGTATTTTTGTTGGTTTTTTGTTCATTTTTCTTTATTCTAGTCCTTTACCACTTCATACCTCACCTTACTTCCTTTCCCTCACCTCACCTGAACAAGAAGAGTCAAATTTTTATGTATCAGTACAAAATAATTTCTTTCTTTTTTTTAATTAAAAGATTTTCTATTTATTTTACATACCAACCACAGAACCTCCTCTCCTCCCTCCTCCCACCCTTCAGCCTTTCCCTCCAACCCACCCCCCCATTCCCACCTCATCCAACACAAGGTCTCCCATGGAGAGTCCCCAGAGCCTGGTCCATTCAGTTGAGGCAGGTCCAAGACCCTCCTCCCTGTGCCAAGGCTGTGCCAGGTGTTCCACCATAGGCACTGGGCTCCAAAAAACCAGTCCTTGCACCACCTGATCCTATTGCCTGGGCTAAACCACTGTCTCGAGTATGCAGAGGGCCCAGTCCAGCACCAGGGGGGCTCCACTGCTATTGGTCCACAGTTCATATGTTCCCACTAGTTTGGCTGGCCATCTCAGTACATTTTCCAGTCATGATCTCGATGTCCCTTGCTCATAGAATCTTTCCTCTCTCACAACAATTGGACTCCTGGAGCTCGGCCTGGTGCCCAGCCGTGGATCTCTGCATCTGCTTCCATCTGTCTCTGGATGAGGGTTCATGGGGGCTCCTTAGCTATATTGGATTAAGAAAATGTGGTACATATACACAGTGGAGTACTACTCAGCAGAGAAAAACAATGACTATATGATATTTGCAGGCAAATGGATGGAACTAGAAAATATCATCCTGAGTGAGGTAACCAGACCCAGAAGGACAAACATCATATGTTCTCACTCATAAGTGGATACTAGATGTAAAATAATTTCTGAAAGGAAAACTTTGAGGGAATTTCTCAGCTCACATTAGGCTTCTCCTGTAATTCAGATAAGCTCCACTAGGTGGTAGCAGATCTCTTGGTAATGGCTTCCACCTAGCGTTCAAATTAGTTTTCTGTATTAATGACAGCACAGATTTAAATTGCAATTAATTTAAAACACCATTTGAACATTTTAAACTTTAAACTATTAGTTATTATTTTTGAAAGCCAGGCGTTGGAATGCAAACTTACTTTTTAGATATATTTATTTTGTTATTTTGTGTGTATGGGTGTTTTATCTGTCCGGACCACATGTATGCCTGGTGCCTGCAGAGGCCTGGAGAGGGTGTTGGAGCTCCTAGGACTGGAGTTACAGATGAGGTGTTTAGAACTGAACTGGGGTGCTCACAAGAGCAACAAGTGCTCTTAAATGCTGAGCCAATTCTCCAGTTTTGTGTGCCGCCATATCTGGCTTTTGTTGGAATACCAATAAAAATCATATGTTTAAAAAAAAACTTAAAAAGAAACTTGTGCAAATCTGTCTGTCATTCTTTTTCTAACCAGTTCTTATCCTTCACTAATTAGGATGTTACTCCTTTATTCTCTCTTATGGTTTCTTATGGGAATATGTTAGCAAAAAACAGTTGGCTTAGCTCTGGGCCTTTAAACTGGGTAATCCTAACTTCTTTCGGCTTCTGTCTACCACGGTATATAGGATGTTGAGGTGTAAGGAATAATGGCCTGGATTGCCTTTTTCCCTTGTCCGTAAGTTTCCATTTTTATTTTTAGAGTTTCACTTTTATCTGTTTTGTTGGCAAAATCAAGAAATGAAATCTATGATTTGCTGAGACCAAAAATCCCCCCTCTACCAAACTGGGCTTTATCTTGAGGGCAGCAATTTCCCACTGAGTCAGAGAATGACATCACCTATGCCTATAAGCTTTCTGACTGGAAATGTATTTAAGCTATTTTACATGTGATCACATTTGCCACAAATTTGAGTTACTGCAATTAATTTTGTACCTTTTTCAGGGGGAGGGGTTGGTAGTAGAAATGAGCGCCTTCGAGGTAGGAGACAAGCACTCTACCACTGAGCTATCTCATCAGCCCTGCTATTAAATTTATTTATTAATTTTTTTACAGTCTTGGGGATACAATTAATTTTAGAAAGAAAACTCTATGTATAGAAGGAATTTACAACTAAAATGTAAAGTTTTGAACAACAGTTGAATAAGTACTTATGAAATGTTTTAAAAACAAATTCCCTTAGCTTTTAAGTGTTCCTCCAAGTGTATGTTGTATGTTACATATCCCAGTGTTTTCCCTGAGATTTATTTTATTTTAATTTATTTATTTATGTGTGTGTATTTGTGTGTGTGTGTGAGTGTGTGTGTGTGTGTGCATGCACATTGTTTGCCAGTGCCTGAGGAGGCCAGAAGAGGGTGTCAGATGCCTTGAGCTGGAGTTGCAGGGGGTTGTGAGCTGCCAGACATTTGTGATGGGAACTACACTCTGGTCCTCTGCAAGAGCCACAGACCCCTTAACCTCTGAGCCATTCCTCTAGNCCCTTCCCCCTAGATTTTATTGTAGGATTTCCAAACACCAAGGCAGACAGTGCAACAAAGACCTCTGAACCACCATTCAGATCAAGCAATTATTAATATTTTNTAATTATCTTAATATTTGTATATTTTGGGGGAACATTTGAGAGTAAGTTATAGCCATCATGACAGTTCACTCTGAAACTGTACATCATGCAAGTCTTCTCTTTTCTTTTTTTTTTGAGATAGGGTTTTTTTGGATAGCCTTGGTTGTCCTGGAACTCACTCTGTAGACCAGGCTGGCCTTGAACTCACAGAGATCTACCTGTCTCTGCTTCCTAAGTGCTGGGATTAAAGGTGTGCGCCACCACTGCTCGGCCATCACACAGTTCTTAAACACAAGTACATTCTCCTACATAATCACATTCTGAAACCATAAGAGAATTCCCAAGACCTCCTAAATTTCATCTAAAACCTTGTTTATGGGTTGGAGCAATGGCTCAGCCATTAAGCACACTGGCTGCTCTTCCAGAGGATCTAGGTTCAATTCCTAGCACCTGCATGGTGGCACACAATTCTCTAATTCTGGTCCTAAGTGAATCTGTAACCCTCCTTTGCCTCTGAGGGCACTGTATGCATGTAGTGCACAGACATATGCAGGCAAAACTCCCCTACAAAAAAACTAAAATAAAATAAATAACATTTCAAAAAAAAAATACCCAACCTTTGAAGACCACATTTGCATTTTCCCAACTCAAGTGCAGTGAGTCACATTAGGTGATATGCTGAGTCCCTTTAGATTCATGTCATCTAGAAAGACTTTGTATTTTATTTATGGCAGTGCGGGAGATTAAACCAAGGCATAACTCTTTTTTGTTTGTTTGTTTATGTTTTTGTTCTTTTGTTTTTTTGAGACAGGGTTTCTCTGTGTGTAGGTAGCCCTGGCTGTCCTGGAACTCACAAAACCAGGCTGGCCTTGAACTCACAGAGATCTGCCTGCCTCTGCCTCCCGAGTGCTAAGATTAAAGGCCTGCATCACCGCTGCCTGGAAAGGCATAACCCTTGATAGGTAAGTGTGCTACCACACTAAACAGTCACAACATTAAAATGTAGTCTTTAAAACGTACTTATTTTTATTTTATTTTATNATTTATTTATTTATTTATTTTTCGAGACAGGGTTTCTCTGTGTAGCTTTGCGCCATTCCTGGAACTCACTTGGTAGCCTGGACTGGCCTCGAACTCACAGAGATCCGCCTGCCTCTGCCTCCCGAGTGCTGGGATTAAAGGCGTGCGCCACCACCACCCGGCTGAAACATACTTATTTTATGTGTTTATGTGTGTGTACCTGAGTGTATGTATGTGCACCACATGTGTATAGGAGCCTGAGGAGACAGCAGAGGCATCAGATATACATCTGTAAGTGAAGATCCAGATGTGGGTGCTAGAAATTAAACCTGGGTCCTCTGCAAGACTAGCAATGGATCTTAATTGCTGAGCCACTCTCTAGCCCCCCAAAAGGCCTTAACACACACACACACACACACACACACACACACCCCTGTAACTCCAGCCCTCATAGAGGAGGTGATTGTGTATGTCTGTGTGGGTCTATGTGTTTCTTTTAAAGGGGACCTGGCGCGTGGCCCTTTCAATATGTTGGCATCTTGATCTTACCTGATTTTCCTTCGCAGTGTTTAATTTCGTGACTGCCAGTTCCGAGCATCCTGTGAGGTTTTTCAGAAGTGGCCGTGGTTTGAACCCGCAGTCTTTTGGTTTGAACAATTCTTTCATGGCTCAGGAAGACTTGTAACCATAGACTGTCAGATCAGGGAACCTGCTCCCACACACCAGAGAGCTGAGGCCCTGAAAGGGTAAGTGTGATGGTTTCCTGTTGCTGCTGTAGCGTGTTACCACAGACCCAGACACTTCACATGATACAGATGCGTCATTTACACAAATGGAGGTCAGAAATCCACGTGGCTCTCCTGGATTACATCACAGTGCCAGCAGGCTGGAGACAGAGACATTGCTTCTTTCCCACATTCTGCTTTCCTTGGCTTCTGGTCACTTCCACCAGAACCAGCAGCGTGCCATCTTCAAGTCTCTCTGCCCCTGACTTCAGCTTCCTGCCTCCCTCTGTTATGTGAAAGGACCCTGGAGATGACACTGGGCCCACTCAAACAGTCCAGGACACACTGCTGATCGAAGAGTCATCAGATGAGCAATCTGAGTTCCACAGGCAACCTAATTACTCCTGGCCATTATAACATAGCCGCAGGCTCTGCGGGCCAGGATGTGGAAATTGTCGGGAGCTATTATGTAAGGCACCTAGTAATTAGGAGTTTCTCACCAGGACCTCTAACACACAGCAATCTCAGATGTCTGTTTTGTACTGGAATTTAGCAAAAGGTGGGCAGAGTGGAACCCTAGTCAAGAGTTTAATGGGAGAGTGTTGAAAGTTTCGTATGATAACCTTATCTTCAGACAGTGAGGTGGAGACAGCTGAGGGATAGCACGATCTGCCCATCTGAAGACAGATTTTAAAAATATATTTATTTTGATTTCATGTGTATGAGTATTTGCCTGCATGACTATCTGTGCACCATATGTGTGCAGGGCCCAGAGAGGGCAGAAGAGGGAGTCAGGTGCTCCTCTGGAACTGGAGTTACAGATGGTTGTGAGCCAGCATGTGGGTGCTGGAACCAAACCCAGGTCCTCTGGAAGGGCAGCCATCTTTCCATCTCACTCGTTCTGTTTTTGAGACAGGGCTTCACCTTATAGCCCATGCTGGTATTGAACTAAATATATACAGATAGATAGATTCCATAAGTTCTGTGACTCTAGAGAACCCTGACTAATAACCTGCGTTCTTGAACAAAGGAAGCAGGCATCTTCCACTTGAATCNCACCTCTAGTTCCTACTCCATTCTTTCAATCCATTCGACGTTCTCAGAACTCGTACAAAGTGATGTACCTGTGTGCAGGAATGTGGAGCCATCCACTGGAGCATGGGCAACCNACTAGTGTCCATACCCCAAAAGAAAAATGACTCCTCCCCCNCTAGCAGCTATCAACTATCAATTGCTCCTTAGAGGTGAGGGCTCATGAGTTCCTCCCTTANCCATGCTGGAATTTTGGCTGGCTTGATTTGATGTTGTACAAGTCTTATGCAGTTAACTACAGCTGCTGTGAGTTCATCCGTTATTTAAAAAAATGTGCACACACACACACACACACACACACACACGTAACAATAATTAAAGAAGAGGTAATGAATTTGAAAAGGAGTCCAGGGGACACAGGAGGAGCTGGAGAAGGGGGAGGGGAGGAAAACATGTAAGCACAGTACTCAGGTATGACATTTGTCTTAGGGTGTCTATTGCTGCAACAAAACATTATGACCAAAGCAGCTTGAGGGGTTTATTCAGCTTACACTTCCACATCATAGGTCATCATCAAAGGCAGTCAGGACAGGAACTCAAGTAGGGCAGGAACCTGGAACCAGGAACTGATACTGAGACCACGGAGGAGTGCCGCTTACTGGCTTGTTCACCGTGGCTTGCTCAGCCTGCTTTCTTATAAAACCCAGGTCCACCAGGGATGGCACCACCCACAGTGGGCTGGGCTCTTCCCCATCAATCACTAATTAAGAAAATGCCCTACAGGCTTGCCTACAGCTGAATCTCATGGGGATTTTCTCACTTGAGGCTTGCTTCTCTCTGATGAGTCTAGCTTGTGTCAAGTTGACATAAAACTAGCCAGTACAACATTCTCAAAGGAAGAGGAGGAAGAGGACATGATGCTGGGAGGGAACGNATTGTTGGGAATCCAGGCAGAANTGGGGGGAAATGGGGGTGGGTATGTTCACATTACATCATGTACATGTATAATATTCTCAAAGAATTAAAAAANCCTATTATGTAGTCTTTTCTCTCTGGTTAACATCTATGGAAGCTCAATTAACCCTCTTATGTCAGAGTCTCATCTGGAGTTTCGGTTTATTAAGGGGCATGGTAATAGGTAGAGGGACAGCCACAAGGAAACTTTGCCAAATTGTACTCAACTCCAACAAATAACAGTAGAGATTTTAAACTAAGGGTTGGGGTAAGGGTGGGGGTGGGAATGGGGTGGAGGTGGGGTATTAGTAGAAAATTACTGAGAGGGAATATCAAAGGTTGAAGTGAGTTTATGGGATCATTGCTGAGGACAGGTCAAAGTGACCAGCATTTGCAGGTGATTGTATATGGTCCCCACAAACAGCTCCTGTTTCACAGGGAATAGGAGATGGTTTCTTCAGAGCCACATGAGTGACNGTGGTGTAAGGGCACAGATTCAGATGATTCTGAATGACTCGATCCACCGTGGAATAGTTTACACAAAGTTTTATGGTACTGGAACAAAAGAAATTTACAAAGCAGTGCTCTTGATAACAGTCATTGGTGGGGATGTCATGAGAGGGGCCACAGTAGAACAGGGTCTTGGATGTCTTAGTTGTAGGGTTAGAATGGAACCCGGCAGTGAGTTAGCCAAGTTCAACAACACATTCCAAAAGCTGCCTCAAGGATGCTGCTGGGTCAGCTACAGGGGTTGGCTGTGAACAGCTATTCAAGGAATGAGAGACAGGCNGTGACATTTTTGACCTTTAATCTGTAACAGCTCATCTTCCCACAATCACACTGTTCTAGTCAGTCGGCCTGCAGGGTCTTCAACACAGATGTTGAAGACATTTAGAGAACANTTGTGAAGAGTAGCAAGGGTAGAGGATCTTCCCTAAACTGACCTGATTCAGCNAGGATGGAGTTGAGGGCAGAGGTCAAGAAGAGGTCTCAGAGGAACCTGACAACATTTGGGTCAAAACAGACCCCTTTTCACAGTGAAATTCTGTAAAAGCAAGACTACATTCTCCAAGCCTGTAAAAGCAAGAACAACTTGGGCGCTTGAGATATGNTGAGTCTCCCACTGAAGTGGTTGTGTCAGGGGACGTACACTGAGTGTCTTTGGGTATCTACATTGGGTCGTTTATTCTATCTGGTGGCTATTGCTACTCAGGAGAGAGCTGGCCTCCAGGCTTGAGGATTTAGAGTTTGTTTATTNTTTTGTATGTTCCTAGGTCCTGTTCAAGAGAACTGTCAGGAGAGGCAGATGAAGGAGACATTGAAGGATGCTTGGAATAGTTGTAGAAACATTACAGATGGCATCATTTTGAATAAACTTCAGCGCTAGGTCCCAACAGGCCAGACTAGAAATGAGCATAGATCTGGCAGTGTTTAAGTCTACTTCACCAACCAAAACTTCTGGGGAAAAAAATATCAGTAAACAGCCAACTTTCCCAAACAGGCCAGTTTCAATGGGTATATTTAGTTCCCTATGCCTTAATCTTTACACACGGAGGCTAATCTGGAAATAACCCGGTAATGAAGCAGTTAGCTTTCCTTTGGTGTCTCTTGCTGTGATAGCTGTACAGGAAAGTCACACTGAAATAACCAATCCACCAATCCTTTTTTTCTTTTGATTTCTTCTTTTTTTTTTCTCTCAAGTCCTTTCTTCTACAAAATCAACCTTTTCTGCTAGGNCTAAAGAGTTATTTATTTTACTTTATAAAGTGTTACCTAATTCTAGAATCACCAAATAAAACCAACTTAGACCTTTAAATTGATGTAATTTTGTTCTCTTTTTTCTTTAATTACATTTTTAGAAGTGTGTGTGTGTGTGTGTGGGTGTACCTGCCATCGGGAGCAGCAGCGTGTGGAGGTCAGAGGACAATCCATTGGTGTCAGCTCTCTCCTTCCACCATGTGGGGCCTGGGAATCTATTTGAGTCCTCAGGCCTGGCAGTAAGTCAGCTTCACACTTGGAGCCATCTCCTTGGTTCTGTCATTTTGTTCTTGACAATAGCAAAGGAGGAGGCTCAGAGCTTGGAGGACAGGAGGCTTGCTCCTTGGTGAGGACAAAGCCAATAGGCATAGCCAGGAGCTCAAAGAATGAAGAAGGACTCAGCATAGTGAGTAAGGAGAGAATTCCTCAAGCAGTGCTTCTCCAAACTAGGACGTCAAGGGCCTTGTACTGGGAGACCATACACCTACTTATACAGGAAAAACTCGCGGTCACGTTCGGTGGTGTGCACACTGCTGAGCAAGCTCAGTTTGATGTCATAGATCACATGTTCCAAAAGATAGTAGATGGGAATGCCTCTGGGTAGGGAATTTAGCATTATATGAGCAACGCTTACTCCAGGACACTTAGAAAGAATCAGAGTGACCTCGTGATTTTCACTGATTTTTTTCCTTTGCATTTTGTTGGAGGACAGTACAAAAGAAAAAGAAAAAAAGTAAAAAGAAAAAAAAGAAAGAAAGAAATTGAACCATCAAATAGTTGGTTCATTTGAGNATAAGGTGAGCAATGGAACAACTGTCATAGCCGGACTCAGCAAGCTCCAGCGAGGACTTTCTGACATGCTCCAGAGAGTCACCTTGGATTTGGTAGTAAAATTCATCAGTTAACTTTTTTTTTTCGGCTTTGGAGATTGAACCCAGGGCCTCAGCATACACTAAGCTAAGTGTGCACACAACTACTGAGCCACACACAGCCAGTTTTATCTAAAGGCTTTGACTTAATTAAAATATTGTCTCTACGGCAGACTTTCAGGTTCTTTTCGATGCGATCGCTTGAGGGACTAAAGTCACCAGTGATTAATCTCTCCAGTCAAGTCAGGGAAATTCTTCAGTGTGACTTTTAAGCTGTTGAATTTTTAAAAATCCTTTGGCTGCTTCATGATAATTTTTCATTACAGGAAAAATTACCCGCTTCCTCCCTTAGAGGTAAAGAAATAAATGTAGCTTCCTATGCCCTTGACTAGCTTTAACAACCATGACTGAGCTGGGCGGTGGCGGTGCAAGCTTTTAATCCCAGCACTTGGGAAGCAGAGGCAGGTGGATCTCTGTGAGTTTGAGGCCAGCCTGGTCTACCTAGTCAGTTCCGGGACAGCCAGAA
>LZPO01017298.1:93364-113057 GCA_001675575.1 Neotoma lepida | reverse complement strand
GGTGGATAGAGCAGAGGAAAAGACTTCAATAAACTCGGGTAAGATTCTGAGCTCTGGAACAACCCCCAAAACATGGCTCTTCTTTTAACTTTAAAGGGATTATCAGTCAGTTCATTTCATTCAAAGCAGTGCAACCAAGTACAGGCATTTNATGTACCTATTATCCCTGGCTTCTCAGGAAGAAAGGAAGGACCCATCCTTATTCCTGGGACTCTAAGAAAAACTCTGTTAGCTGGGCAGTCAGTCTTTCCCTCCATTAGGAGTGCAGTATGTTTTCTGTCATGGAGCTACTTCCACCGCTAATGACGAAGCTCCGAGAGGTGGACACGACCAGTGCTGGGGACATTTCTTCTGGACTTTCCATTTCTGGCTGGTGGTCCCCCACCATGGGCCCCGTTTCCTGAATGGTCATTTCTGAGTCCGTTTCTGCACACTGCAGTGGGAGCAGAGCCTGGTGTCTGCTCAAGGTGTCGTTGCTCTTCTGGGCCTCCAGGGAGTTCTGACGTATAGAGTTCCTGTGGGCCATAGCGTTCTTCTGAGGCTCGTCAAAGCTCAGAGAGAAGGTGACTGTGCCACTGCCGAAGATGACCTTCTGTTTGCATCTGGGCTGCTGTGGCTGCTGCTGCTGCTGCTGCTGCTGCTGCTGCTGCAGAGCTAGGGGCTGTTGCTGTTGCTGTTCTTGCTGAGTCTGGGCCAGCGGCTGCTGTTGCTTCCGCCTCTCTGGCTGTGGGAACCGGTCTTCACTGTTGCTTTTGCTACTGATGGAGGAGGAGGGAATGGAACCTGTTGAGCCTCCGAGGCTGCTGGACCGCTTCCGGGAGACGTTGCTTCGGCGTAGCGTGGCGCGGGCTGCCACTTTGAAAGCATGCGCCGCCGTGCTGCAGCGCACCTCTTCGATGGTGTTCCGGGAAGGCTTAAAGAGGATGATGTAGACCTTGTTGAAGAAGATGCAGGCCAGCAAGCCAAAGCTGGCTGCCAGGATGGCGATCACCTCCACAGCTGAGACAAACTTGCCGTAGGTGCTGGCGTAGGCCGGAATGAAGGAGATCCAGACTATGAAGAAGATGAGCATGCTGAACGTAATGAACTTGGCTTCGTTGAAGTTCTCTGGCAGCTTTCGGGACTTGAAGGCGAAGAAGAAGCAGATGGCAGCCAGCAGGCAGGTGTACCCGATCAGGGAGCCGAGCGCCATGAGTGAGCCCTCGTGGCACGTGATGAAGATGATTTCGTCCTCCAGCTCATGGTTGCGGTAGCTGGAGGGGGGCGCNGTGTAGAGCCAGATCACGCAGATGACGATCTGCATGAAGGTGCAGAGGAAAACTAGCAGGAACTGCAGGTTGAGCCCCCACCACTTCCGGTGGAAGCTGGTGGGTATCTTGGCCTCAAAGACCAGGAGGACGCGGTTGGTCTTCACCAAGATACACGAGATACAGAGCACGAAGCTGATGCCGAAGGCGGGTTGGCGCAGGCGGCACGTCCAGTCCTGGGGCTCCCCGATGAAGAACAGGGAGCTGGAGAAGCAGCAGAGCAGCGAGAAGAGCAGGAGGTAGGACAGCTCTCGGTTGGTGGCCTTGACGATGGGCGTGTTTCGGAACTTGATGAAGACGCCCAGCACAAAGGCGGTCAGGAAAATGCCCAGCACTGCGAAGAGAGTGAGAGCGATTCCGAAGGGCTCAGTCCACGCCAGAAACTCAATCTCCTTGGCAATGCAGGAAGTGTGGTTCTCATTGGACCAGAAGTCATCCGGGCACTTGTCACAGGCGCTCGCATCTGTAAAATGAACCAGTGCAAGCAGATTCAATGACCGTGGGGCGCAGTCGATGTAAGNGTGCATGTGTANCGTGGATGTGGTCACTTCATATTTTACTTACTGATGATTTTCTTTTACATCTATTAATAATAAACATCTTTGAGAGTTCTACTGTTCCCTCCCCNACAATTGAGGGGTGGCCCATTTCTTTCAGCACTGTTTTGATAGTTTGTAGCAGACACTACTTTGCACCCCAGTGGTCTAACACAGCCCATCAACTCAGTTTCAAATTTTGTCTGACTTATGCTTTTTTTTTTTTTTAATGAAATTGATCATGTTGGAGGTTTTCCAAGATGGAGTTGTGGGATGCAAACAGTAACAGGGTTACAATAGTGAAGTGTATTAACACTGCTGCTATCTTGGGCACAGCCTGGTTTATTTTGAATATGTGGTTGGCTTTGTTGCCATGCCAGAATAGATGTTCTTTCAGATAAAGNCAGAGTGTCCCTTGTATGTGGCCAGTCATATCTATGTTCTCAACTTTCCAGTGAGGGAGGCCACATATGTATCTAGATCAGTGGTTCTCAACCTTCCCAATGCTGTGACCCTTTAATACAGTTCCTCATGCTGTGACCCCAGTCATAAAATTATTTTCATCACTACTTCATAAATAATTTTGCTATGGTTATGAATTGTAATGTAAATGTCTGATATGCGACCTTTGTGAAAAGGCCCTTTGACCCCATAGGGATCACGACCCACAGGTTGAGAAANACTGATTTAGATANTGTGTGTTTACTAAGTTGTCACTGACTGCCAGGCAGTGTACACTTTGCAGCTGGGAAGGGAGCATAGATTTTTCANTTAGAGATCGGGATGGGATCCTGGCCATGCCGTTNACTAGCTGTGTAACTTTGGTCAGGCTCCTTAAATCTCCAAGCCTTTTTCCTCATTTCTAAGATGGAGGCAAAGATAAACCCATTATCGTGGTAAGGTTGAAAGGTCAAGAATTAGAGTCAATATTTATCTAGTCTTTCTAATATGCTAGTCAAAGTTTTACTTAAAAGCATATTTTTTAGAACTTAATATTAATTTATTTAATTAGCACAGCTCTGTAAGGGGTTTAATTGTGATTCTCCTTTAGAAGGACTTGAGACTGAGCTCNAGAGATGAATCAGTGGTTAAGAGCATTCNCTGCTCTTACAGAGGACCCATACTGGAGTCCAACCCTGACAAGGCAGCTCATAACCATCTGTAACTCCAGTTCTAGGAGATCTGATACTCTTTCCTGACATCTCCAGCCACCAGGCTTGCACTCGGTGCACATACATACATGCAAGCAAAACACGCACACACATAAAATAATAAATGAATGAATGAATGAATGAATGAATGAATGAAGAACTCGAGACCCAGGAAGAACATCAGAGAGACAGCAAACACGACACCAGGCACCAGCAGGCAATCTGTCACAGCCCGTTAACTCTAGAGCTGGGGCAGGTAGTACTTTGTCCACTCAGGGCCGTGGAGCTGTTGGAAAAGGGACACACTTTCGGAGGGAGAGAGAGATGNGTGACAGGAATGTTTGTAAACACGTGGAATAGTAAAAAGATACCTGACATTCCTTTTCTCTTTCATCTCACACCCAGCAGAGTGCCGTGCTTAGGAATGCTCTCCTGGGGGGGNGGTTCTAGCACCAGCTCTGCCCAGTTCACCCATGGGCTTTGCTGGCCCCTGAGGCGGCCCAAGTCCCGCACAGGGTCTGTGAGGGGCTGGTCCTTTACCTGTCTCATCACTGTACTCCCCGTCAGGACACTCCACACACTCAAAGCAGCAGGTGGGTTCACCCTCAATGATCCCCTTCCTGGTCCCTGCCAGGCAGTCCCGGCTGCAGTTGGAGAAGGGCACCTGAGGGCAGAGAACACAAAAGAGAGAGGTTTGCATCTGGGGGTCAAGGGTCAGTCTTACAACTCCTTTGACATGGGCAAAGTGAGGAGTTTGGGTATAAGGATCAGTGTGGCTAACTCTGAGCCATTCTAGATGGAGAGGGGAGAGGGGGTCAGGGTCCTCGGTCCTGTTCCCTATAAAAATCAAAAGGTGGTAAGGACAAGTGTGGACATATTTGACAGTTTGCTTCAAACACACAAGTAAAGTCTTGGATCTCAGTTGGTCTCAGTAGCAACTTNATGAGATTTGTAAAGAAATTGATATTAATTATTAATTATCACTAGTTAATAATTGTAATTATTAATATTAATTANTAATAATTGAACATATGTGGTATTTTTGTGGTCACGTCTACAAAACTTTCAGACAAGTGTCAATCAGACTCTAAGGTTTGTTGGGTTCCTACTGTGTGCTAGCTTTCAGATTGCAGTTCTATAGAAAATTGAAATTTAATTTATAATTCTGTCAAGTAGTTAGGAACATAAATGACTGCACTTATAAGGATTTACTCGGTTACACATATACTAATGATGAAGCCCATTATGCCCAGAGCCTGATAGAGGACATTAAGATTACAGGGAACTGTACANGAAATAGCTTCCAAGCAGGAGGGGAGATGAGACATGGACCACTNACAGATAATTACATGTATTAGTAGGAGCAGATGATAAGCTGATGATACAATAAAGGTATACTGATGACGGGCTGGCCGGGCTGGGCTCCAGGCATTTCAAATGTAGACAAAGGTATAATTAGTGGGCATTTGAATTTAACCCATGGAATCCCCAANCCCCATCCGGAAAAGGTCAGGACACATTTTGTAATTGAGAGGAGGATTTGCCCGCTGTNGGTGGGATTAACTGTCATGGGAGACCTCCCCTTGNNGAAGCCATCTCACATACTGGGAAACAGCAAAATCATAGCAATTTGGCAATAAGAACAAGTTGACCCTTCGGTCACGTTATGAAAAGTGGCTCAGGATGCTGGAAGATCATAACAGAAAGGCAGTGTAAACAGCCATGTGGTGGGTCTCAGCCAGACTCTCCAGGGAGTTAGAGGATGCCTGGTCCTGAGTCTGCTTCTGCAGAGGAGAGGTTCTGCATCTTGTTANATTCTAGNAGCCTTGTTAATGTTTTTGTTGCTGTGCTAAACACCACGACAAAAACAACTTGGATTGGAAATGATTATTTGGCCTTCAGGTTGCCATCCATTATCAGGGAGAGCCAGGACTGGAACTTGAGGCAGGAACTGAGGCAGAGGCCACAGAGAAAAGCTGCTCATTGGCTTGCTCCCCATGGCTTACTCAGATTGATTTTTATGCACTCAGGTCTACCTTCCCAAGGGTGGCAACAGCCACACTGGGCTGGGCACTCCCACATCAATCACTAATCAAGGAAATGCTTCATGGACTTACCCATAAGCGAATCTGATGGGGGCATTTTTTTTTTTCAGTTGATGTTTCCTTTTTATTGGATGATCCTAGCTGTGTCATGTTGACAAACAACTACCCAGTACACTAGCATACAGCCACCCAGAACAGTCATCATTTCAGCATATCCTATGTTTTTCCTTAACGAGCATCTTCACTGAGTGATGGGCTTCTGGTTATCAGTCAGGCTTTCAGAGAGTGATGTGGGGCAGGACACCTTGACCAGAGTCACAAACATCTTCCTNTTGGTCATAGAGTGAATGGCCCCTCTGATGTATGGGTCAGCCTGGAGCTATTTGAATGTCCTCATTCTAAAGCACAGAGCTCTATTTTGGGCTCACATCTCTGCATGGTTAATGGAAATTGGGTTAGGTAGAAAAGCTATGACAGATTGTCCTATGCATGCTGGGCATTTAGCATCCCTGATCCCCAAGTGTTGAAGGCCATTACTACTTCCTAGCCATTGTGACAGCCTATAAAGAAGTCCCTTCAATCGCAAATTTAAATCCCCTACACAAGGTAGGTAGGATGTCTCCCTCAATGCCACTTGAGAGCCATTGACTTGAGAGATGTTTGCTTAAATATTTTGCTCTGGTTGGGGGAGGTTTTAGCCCGGGAAACTTATGAGTAGCCAGGGAGTCAAAAGTGAGGTGATTCTGAAGCTCNGGCTCCCAGGCTTCCTCCCATCACTAAACACTCTTGCAGTNCATGGGAACCCTGGACACTCAAGGCTGGGGAGTGTAGGAAAAAGACGTTATCCTAGAAGCCTGTGATGAATCCCAGGGCTCTCCCAAGCCAGCAGTCCCNCGACNGTGGTGGCAGCATGGCACGCTTTGCTCATACCTCTCTGGAGAACCCACTCCACAAGATCTTCTCCTCATTGATGAAGAGCCGCTCTCCCTTCTTGGCATACACGTTGTAATATCCAACTTCCTTGAANACAATGGAGCCGTCCTCTGGGGAGAGATGCCAGTTGATGATGGAATAGTTCCCTACCAGGTCACCACACTCGTCAAATGTCACCTGCTCCCCCATGTTGTTGGTAAAGTTAAGGTGCCGTAGGTGCTTCAGGACCTGAAGAGGAACAGAGGTGAATGAATAGGACTGCCACATGTGGCTGCGCTGGTTGTGTGATGTGAATATTTCATTCCAGCAAAGGGAGAAACCTGAAGGGAAGAGAGGCCTTTCTCCAGTTGTTCTTCGAGTGCTTGCGTGTGTCCATGGTAGCTCTTGNAAACCATGGCTTTATTGGCTGCAGAAACATAAGTGGTGTAGGAAACACTCTTTCGAAGATGGGGAGGAAAAAAGAATATATCTCCCCTGACCACAGTTAAGTGAAAATCTCTGCAGGTGCATCCTGACCTTGTGGAACCATGGCCTTCCTGGCATCTCCTGAGTTGGGTGTGAGGAAGGAGAGAAGGGAAGAATAAAAGTTTTGCTGTCTGAACCTTCTTTCCCTGTGGTTTTGAGTCTGTGGAGATGTCTTGCTGCCAAAATTCAGTGTGGAGTAGAAGGAAAAAACAGAAAGACCATGGCTGGGGCCCTGGCCACCACTGTTGACACTCAATGGCGTATTCTTGAGTTTAGCTAAGGTCTCAGGGGTCACAGAGTCCTTGCACAAAAAGCAGCTGTAGTAATTGCTAATACACATGAGTTCTTTAAATTTTTAAATACCATTTTATTGCCTTTTAGGCATGATCCTTAGTACTTCATGTTATTTAATCACAAAAATAGCATGAGCACCCCTCCCCCCACCTTATTTTTTCGAGATAGGATCTCACTGTGTAGCTCTGGCTGGCCTGGAACTCACTTTGTAGACTGGGCTGAACTTGAACTTAGAAGATCCTTTAATNCCTTCTGAGTTCAGGGATTAAAGGCATGTGCCACCATGCCTGGCTCTATTCCTCATTTTACTAGTTGGGAAACTGAGGTACAGAAAATTGAAGTACTTTGTCCAGGATCACAAGCCCGTGACAAGTACTATGCTCTGCTGAAGCCCCTGTTCTATAGCACAGAGGACCAAGTGAGAAGACAGGTCCAGCCATGAGTATGGCACACCTGTTTCCACCACACCTCTGGAGCCCTTCTCCTTGTCCCTTTCGGGTCCCACTTTCCTGCCTGAGGTATAGTGAGGCCTGACTGGGGTGGCTAAAGTGTCTCTCTCTCTCGGCTTGAGCACTGACTTCTTGAGCACTGACTTTGGAATAACATCTTTTAATTTAACAAAAAGGTAAATACAGAGTTGCTATTCTACCCAGCAGTTCTACACTCAGGTACCCATTCAAGACAAATGAATGAAATACATGTCACATAAAAAGCTCCTTGTGTACAAACGTCCATAGCAACATTACTATGATAATCCGAAGTGGAAACAATCCAAATGTCTATCATCTGAATGACAGGATGAATAAAACATCTCCTTACAATGGGATGCTATTTGGCTACTAAGAGAAACGAAGTACTGGTGGCTCTCTTCCTAGAAATTTTATACCTAGAAATTTATTCAAGCAAATTCCTCCTCTTTAGATACTNGGTTACTGAATGTTTTCCCCTTAAGGTCATGAGTAAGACAAGTATGTCCATTATCACTGTGTCTAGTCAATGTTGTGTTGGGTAGACAGTAAAATTGGCCTAAATCAAGTAGATTTAGAAAAAAAATTTAAGATCTAGGTTCTATAGCTCACCTCTGGAAACCAAGCATGCAACGACAAAATGGCCCAAATAGATTTTTAGAGGAAACAGTTTCTGGCNCTGAAGAGATGGCTTGCTCAGCAGTTAGGAGTGCTTACTTTNCTTGCAGAGGACCCAGGTTTGGTTCCCAGCACCTACAACTGCCTGTAACTCCAGTTCCAGGGGATACAACACCTTCTTTTGGTCTCCACAGGCTCCTGCATGCATGTGGTACACATAAACTCTCTCTCTCTCTGTCTCTATCTCTGTCTCTTTCTCACACACACGTGAATAAACAATAATTTAAAAAGGAACAATTTCCTTTTTTTCTTTTGGGTACATTCCTTAATATAAATTAAGTTAANAAATCATTCCTCAGGAAGCATGCAAAAGTAATAATTTAAATTTTAACAAGTTCTGAATTTTTTAAAAAATTTATTTATTTATTATGTATACAGTGTTCTGCTTGCATGTCAGAAGAGGGCACCAGATCTCATTACAGATAGTTGTGAGCCACCATGTGGGTGCTGGGAATTGAACTCAGGACCTCTGGAAGAGTAGCCAGTGCTCTTAAACTCTGAGCCATCTCTCCAGACCCATGTTCTGAATGTTTTTGCCTTAATAATCCTGTTTATAATTGTGTGTGTGAGAGAAAGAGAGAGAGCTGTCTCTTATACACATCTAGATGTGTATAAGAGACCGAACCTCTGGCTTCTGAGTGCTGGGATTAAAGGCATGTGCCACCACAGCCTGGTTTGAGAGAGAGAGAGTATTTGTGTGTGTGTGCATGTGCCCATGCCTGTACATGCGGCAGAGGCACAAGAAGGGCATCTAGTTCTGCTTTACTCCTTTGAGAAAGGTTCTCTCACTGAAGTGGAACTAGGCTGCTGGCTAGCAAGCCCCAGATGTTCCCTGGTCCTGCTGTCACAGCTCTGGAGTGACAGACACATGGGCTGAATTTACACAGGCTTTAGGAGTCAAACTCAGGCCCAATGCTTGCATATCAAGCATGCTTCTNCAATGTGCCATCTCTGNAGCCCCTTGTACATACTCTTAATGTCCTTATCATAGTATTCCTGTCAGATGCCCATTGATAATGCAGGAGGTTTCAGACCAAATTTATCAAGCCATCCTGCCTGTGGCTGAGACGAAGGGAGGGGCACTTTCCTCTTTGTGGGGCACTGATCAAGTGTCAATCATTGTTAGGGCACCATTAAAATAATTTAAAATCACTATCGGTGTCAATGTTAAGTTCTTACTAGAATCAGTCCTGATGTTCAATTCCCCATGAAGAAACAAGGAAGTGCGGACTGAATGATTCTTCCTGCTCGAAGCTGTTGGAATCTCCTCTCCTGTCCCAGCTGCCTTGGGCAAAAAGACTATCAGTCAAGCAGCCATCAGAANCACTCTGACACCAACACTAGCTGTTGGGAACACCCAACAGATGCTTTGTGGAAGCTACACTATGTTTTGAACACTTGCTCTGGCTTCTGGGGTGCAGGGCTGACTGGACTGTTAGAAGCAGTCTAAGTGGTCTTCCTCTGTAATCACACTTATCCAAACCCAAGTCAGAGAACTCCTGCTGGGGGCCTGCTGTGATTNATACAAAAGGGTCAGTGTCAGAGCTGNTNTAGANNCAAGCCTCTATGTGCATGAAGGGTCTGCTGTGATTGGCACAAAGACTGCTTTTCCAGTTACTTAGGTCTATCCAACTCTCTTGAGAGAGTGGCCGCCAAGCTAAGTCACTGGGGTGGCAAGATGTGGCTGACTCTCAGAAGTAGGGACTCTCAGGGAACTACAGGCCTTCNTGTGGGCCAGGCAGAGCTCTGAGAGCTGCAGAAGAGAGGCAGCGGTGGCAATGGCTGTGACACGGACATTGGTAAGATTCCCAGCAGCTCTAAAGGCCAAGGGTCTAAAGACACCCTGGGTCTGGGAGCTGTATTCTTGGCCTCTGTCAAAGGCTGAGGAATCCTAACATGATGCTACATTTGCGGCCTTCAAAAACCTATCGGTAGAAAAACTGCCAAAGACCAGCCCCNTATTGCTCATGTACCCTCATGTAATAGATACTCAGTAAATAGTGGTCCGTATGATCTCTACCATGTAGAACACCAGGACCACAGCCAGCTGATTGGGAACANGACTGCTTCTCTGAGACCACACACCTTCTCCCTTGTCTGCCCATACACTGTCTAGTCATCATCCCCTTCACTTCTGTTTTCTTTCGGCATATATCACTTCTGTTTTCTTTCGGCATATATCTGTGGCCAAGTCTCTTCCTTCATTTATTTGTTTATTTCACATATTTGTTTATTTCACAAGTAGGGCCCGACAGGCTGCTTTGAGGAGGAGCGCTATAGTAGTATTTGATACAGACAAAGAGATACTGGATCTACCCCAGCGTGGTCAGTCATATCCACTCACAGCTTTCCCCACACCATACTTTCTCGCTGTAGAAAGTGTATGTATGAACTTGGGTGTGAGGACAAGTGCCNGAGTTCAACACTGCATCAGTGTCTTCCACAGGAATCCATCTGTGGGTCAACAGCCTCTCAGATTCTACAAAGTGTGCTTGAAGACAGACCTATTGGCCACACAGCTTTTTCAGAGGTAACACTGGCCTTGACAGGGCACAGGTCATCTGGATATGGCCTTTGTTATTGGCTAGCTATATGACTTTGGTAAAATAATTTTAGTCACCCTGGTCTTTCCTTACCCACAAGGTAATAGTGCTTAAGACCACTATTAACTGAACATTTATTCATTGTAGGCATCACCCTGAGCACTCTGTGCATATGAACTGATTACTAACTTATAATAAACTTGTAAGTCTCACGGTGCCTGTTTCTCAGGCCAGGAAAGTGGGGCATAGGGCATTAAGTGGTATCCTGATGTCAGAAAACNATTGGCAGCTGAGAACGGCTCAGTCTGGAGAGAGAGTCCAAACTCTGAACCAGTTACATCACCTCCTGAGCATGTGTAGGGGTTAGATGGGCCGTTAGGCTGTCTGTCTCTAGTTCAACAGCTTAACTAGTATAACATTTAGGTTGAGAAGAAAGTTTAAAAATGGTATCGTAGGGACTTGGAGAAATGGCTCAGTGATTAAGTGTACTTATTTCTTTTACAGAGAACCCGGGTTTAGTTCCCAGTACCCACATGGTGGCTCACAACTATCCTGAACTCTAGTTCCAGGTCGTTTGATGCCCTCTTCTGGTCTTACTGAGCATCAAGGATGCATGCAGTATATAGACATACACGCAGGCAAACACTCATACACATAAAAACAAATCTTATTTTAAAGATAAAATACTAGTGGGATGATGGAATAACTGAGAGGCCGTAACTGGAAAAATAGTCCAAAATGAATGACATCCTGATCTTCATATATGGTGCATATTTTCTTATCTTTGAGATTTAAAAAATTTAAATCCACCTTACTGAGAAATAATTTGCACAGGATAAAGCCTGCCCGTGTAAGTGTAAAGTTCTGAGTTTTGTACAAACATATAACTTTGTTACTCTTGCTGCCACCACCCCACACAGCTTTCTGATGCTGGTCTCCAGTCAGTCAACCTCCACATCCTCACATCCAGGACCACCTCTGTCCTGTCATGAGAGACAGAACGCCGTGCGATGGTTGGTCCTCTTCCTCTCAATTCCTTTATGAAGCTAATGTTCTTGGGACTCCTCTGTATACTTCGCTTTTCCCTTTGCCCCAGCATTCTTCCATACAGACCCTTCCTCACAAATCCTACCTATTCCTCAGGACTATCTGGCATGGCATTTTCCATTTCCTTCTTTACTTCAAGTTCTAACCTNGATGGTNNTGTAGTCTTTTATCCTTAGTCATGTGAGTGAGAAATGTATTTNAGTCAAAATTTGTGTCTAGTCTAGTACCAACCTATTATTTGCTCAGGCTTATTTTTTTTAATTATTTTTTTATTCTGTTGATGGGTATTTTGCCTTCATGGATATTGGTACATCATGTGCATGATTGNGGCTGGCAGAAGCCAGAAGACAGTGTAGGATCCTCTGGGGCTGGAGTTCAAAATGGTTTTAAGTCTCCGTGTGGGTGCTAGGATTGAATCTGAACCCTCTGGAAGAGCAAGCAGCCAGTACTCATAAATTGTTGAGCTGTCTCTACAGCCCTCTAAGCCTCATTTATCTTTTGAAAATAAATAATTAATTATTAGTTTTATGTGTACGGATGTTTTGTTTGAATGCNTGTCTGTGTACCATGTGCAGAGGCAAAGGAGAGGGCATTGAATNCCCTGCAAGTGGAATTAGAGATACTTGTGAGCCACCATGTGGGTGTTGGGAATTGAACCCCGGTCCTCTGGAAGAGCAACGAGTGCCCTTAACCACTGAGCTATCTCTCCANCCNTTNNGCNATCTCTTTAATTATCTTTAGTAGTTCTTTTGGCATGCTGACTTTTATATTTTATATATTTTATATTTTAAGTTTTATATTTGAATACCTTATATATTCTACATAATACTTTGCCTTTAAGTCATGTAATGGGGAACATAGAGGTCAAAAATCACTTTACACTTAATAACAATGAGAGAGAGTCTTTACATTGNTTATTCCCAGCACACACAAAAATATCTATTTTTTAAAACAGCGCTGGGATTTGAAGCCAAAACCTCATGACTGCTAGGTAAGTTCTCTCCCACTGAGTTATAGCTAGTGAGGATGTGGGGGAAAAGGGACCTTTATACAGTGCTGATGAGAATGTAAATTAGACTATGACTGCCAGTGTGGAGTTTCCCCAGAAAGCTAAAAATAGAACTACTATATGACCCTGGGTGTGGATCCAAAGAGTCCAAGTCAACATGCCACAGATACTTATGCATCCTTGTTCATTGCAGGACTATTCACATAACCAGATCACTGAATCNGCCTAATGTCTGTCAACAAATGAATATATATGTATATATATATGAATATATATGCAACAGGACTTTAATCAGTCACAAATGAGAATGAAATGATATCATTAGTTGAAAATGGATAGAAACAAAGATGATCTGATTAANCGAAATAAGCCAGACTTAGGAAGACAAATGTCACATGTTTTGATGTTTTCTCTTATTTGTGGATCCTAGGTTTTATAGAGACACACAAATTTCATCTATAAGCAGAAGTGAGACTGTCTGGGAAAGAATGGGGCTCAGGAAAGGGGAGAAAGGGGAATTATGGGACAGTGAATATGGTCAAAGTACATGACATACTTGAATGAAGTGTCTTTATGAAGCTCATCACTATACACAATGAGTGTATGTCAATAAAAAGCAATTAAAATAAAAAGTATTTAGGTATTTCTTCCAGAGAAAGCATTCTTCTGTTTTCAGAATTCTCAAAGGAAATGATAATTCCACTGAAAAAGAAAATATAAGATTCTTCTTGTGTCCATACATGAACATAATGTGTTGCCTTTTTATTTTCTTTGTGGCATGATGGGAGGAAAAAGGATGAGTAAATCAGGGGGGAGAAATGGAGACATAACAGGATCACCTTCTGAGAAGGTCATCTGTATCCCCAAGAAGGGCAAATGCATACAAGTTCTGAGAATTCCACTTTCTTGTGGTCATATTTCCATCTTGTGGTCTTGGCGGGTATTTCCACCCAAGGACTTCAGAGCCAAGATATATGCATTGTGAGCGTGAATGGGAAGCACCTATCTGCATACATTCTAAGAGTCACTAGAGTTTAGCCAGACACAAGAGGGTAGAAATCTTCCANTCACAGGTAGGACTTTCCATCAACTGAAGAAGCGTCTGCTTGGTGGGGAGCCAGCAAGAATGAGGGAGAAAAATGAACAGAATGGACATACCTGGGAGTCTGACTTGAAAAGATTTCCAGGAGAAAATGAATTTTGACAAAAAGGAAAAGTTCATGGTAGACAGGGCTTGGAAATAAAATGCGATACTCCTTGGAGTGTACCTTTCATGGGACATAGGTCTTCCTTTTATGGGACATAGACACGAAGAGATGAAAGACAAAGATGCCATGCCAACAGCCAATGAGAAACAAGATTTCTGCACTAAAAACTAATGAGCGATTGGAAGGGTGGTGCCAAGCAGGTGGCTCAGAAGCAAAGAGTTGAGAGATGGCTGACAGGGCTGCAAGCTGATTCTTGGATTAGACTGTGTATAGGTGGTAGGTTTNTGCATAGGTCTTCCTAATGACAGTCACGACTTACTGGTCCATCTGACAGTGAGAGATGGGACCAAGATCTTAGAGAATCCAGAGGCTTCTGGGGCTCAATGGAGACTATAGTAATAGCAGAAGACACGTTGGCTAGTGCCAGGTACCATTCATCCTCGGCGCTCAGGACCCACTTTCGTCCCTCACCCACCCCTCCTTCTTAACTTTTTTGAACTTAAAGCTGCCACAGATGCTGCAAACAGGGACACTGGGCAGGGTGGGGGAGGTTAAGGAACAAAGAGGTGGAGACGGAACCACCTGTGGTGGGAATACTTCTGAGATTTACAGCAAGAATAGCCACAAAATTTCCTTCGCACCCCCCCCCCCTTTGTGCAGGTCAGTTTGGTTTGGGTTTTCTATTCCATTACTAATAAGCTTGAATCATTGCCTTCAGACATCTTACTTTCTTGCCTGGGAGAAGAGTCACTGGAGAGTGGCATTTCTCCCTGGAAACTTCTTTCCCTTCAACCCTACCCTGCTCCTGTAGCATGTGCAAGGGCCAAGTCTTCCTTTCACAGAACACAGATGGGAAGAGATGAAAGACAATGATATTTACCACTCAGAGACTGTCCTTTAATTCATCTTAAATTCTGCAACTGAGCCGGGCAGTGGTGGCTCACATCTTTAATCCCAGCACTCAAGAGACAGAGGCAGGTGGATCTCTGTGAGTTCGAGGCCAACCTGGTCTACAGAGTGGGTTCCAGGACAGCCAGGGCTACACAGTGAAACCCTGTCTTGACAGACAAACAAACAAATAAAAGTCTGCAATAGAAGCATGACTCCTGAAGTCTTCATGGTAGNTTAACTGTCTGCTTTGGTAGTGTTCAGTGTGAAGAAAATTTGGGTACTCCACAGAGATTAGGAACTTTGGGATGGCAGTGATNTTTTGAGATTTTTCTCACTCAAGGAGGGCTGGGAACCCGTTGAGTCNTGGCTGGTTTTATGAGCACAGACAGTTACTTCCTAGAACCACATGGGAGTCACTGTATTAACACTCGTAAGCTACATGCTCTTTGTTTCTTGGTATCTTCCCTGAAAAGTGGTTGGGATCTGTATATAAATCTATTCTACTTATTATTTTTGTCGACTGATTGATTATAAGTATATTAAGATAGTAATATGATAGTAGCAGGGTTGGGGAGATGGCTCAGCCAGTAAAATGCTTGCCATGCAAGTGCGAGGACTTGGGTTCAGCTTTCCAGCACTTATGTAGAAGGCCAGACGTGATGGCACAGCTCTGTAATCATAGCATTGGAGGGAAGGAGGAGACAGGGATAAGAAGTTCATTGGCCATCAATGAGCTCCAGAGTTAGTGAGAGACCTTGTCTCAAAAAAATAGGTGGAAAGCTATTGAAGAAGACACCCAAACAGGTGACCTCTGGCTTCTGCATGCACTTGACACGTGTGCTCACACTCACACATGAACATACACCACACACCCACACNTGCACATTTATTACTGTGATAACCATACANCTGTATACAGCTTGCAAGTTTATGACTTGCTTTCATATCTCATCTCATCTTTAAAAGAAGTTTGGGTGGACAGCAGGTTAGACACAAGGGCCGTGTAACAGGGGAAGAAGCTGTCCCTTAGAGAGTTCTGGCTTGCCTAAGATCACAGCTTAGAAAGGGGGTGCTGAGGCTGAATCATTTGATTCAAAGTCAGGGGATACCCCCATTCCATTCTCATGAAGTCTCTCTGATAAAATCTGGAACTGAGAAAAACAAAGAGTGTAAAACAGAGTCCGAATGAAAAACCAAAGTTCACGTGCAAGTCAGGAGCAGCCATGTAGGATATCATTCAGCCCCGGTTGTTTCCTTCAGAAGTTCATGAGATGACAAACATTGGTGATGTCACTTCTATGTGTGATTCAAAACTTCAAGACAACTAAATGACTACCCTGTAAAACACCTGTAAGACCTTAAGTCCTGAGTTTCCTGTAGTTTGGACTTAGTTTCCTTTTGAACATTTACCTTTATATGTTTGCCAGGCCTTCCATATGTTTATGTCCCAAGCTTGTGCTTAGCAGGCCAGCTGGCCAGTCCAGCACAGGCTGAGTGACGTAACAGCAAGTGTAGTGTCTGAACACAGCACTACTTCCCTACTTGTTAGTGTATGGAATATGACGGGTATTGAACAAATGCCGGTTATTCACAAGGGAAAATTCAGAAAACAGGTTATTCAAGTCACACTAACTAAATCAGTTCCCAGTCACTCGGGGACTTTTAGGAGTGAGGCTTTAGGTGTTCGGGACATCNGATTAATGATCAGTTGAGCTAGCTTTCTAGCAACAGTTAATCAAACATCAGCAGTTTAGTAGAAGTCAGTTTCTCAGATGTTTGAAAAGGTTTCACGAGTCAAAGTTCTACTTCGTGCTCATTTTGATATTGCAATTTTTGTAATCACTCTGGTTGTACTCGTGTCTGTCTTAGCTGACCTAGATGACCTGGGAGATGAGGGCATACCCCTGAGTGTGTCCACGAAGGTGCCTTTAGAGAGGACTAGCTGAGGAGGAGAGACTCATTCTGATGCTGGCACCATCCCACTACTTGAGGGGATGGGAGGAGGGCCAGGAGATCAGTGCTAGAAGGTCCTTGTCTTTGCCTCCTGGTTGGTCAGCAAGCGCACAGTTCTTTTATGCCACATACTGTGATGGCTATGGTGTCCTTCCCAAGAACATGGGACCAAATGTCCCATAGACTAAACCCTTGGAAACCATGAACCCGGACAAATTCTCCTTTAAGTTGGTCTCTCAGGTACTTTAGGTCACAGTGACACAAAAGTAAATAATGTAGTCATTATATTTCTTTGCTGGGTCAGCCCAATTCTGCTTTATCACACAGAGAGAACTGCTAAGTGAGAGACTTACCTGCCAGGCTTCAACCTTCTTGATGTCTGCACAGGACCCATTGGTGAAAAGCCCTCTTCCAGGTAAACAGGTGTATATATCTTGCAGGGCATGGGCAATGGAGTAGACAGCTAAGTACACATTGTAGGATATCCGTAAATGTTCGTAATCCATGTAAGGGGTCTCCACACTGCTGATGTTCTCATCCCCTGTGCAGGGGGGTCGGAAGGCAGTGGANCTATTGCTTAACCTGCTGCCACCTTCCTCATGACTTCTTATGAAGGTATCCACAGGTAAAGGTCCTTTAGCGCCTTCTTGCAGGTGGCAATTAAATGTTTCTTCCCAAAACTCTTTGGCAAAACCATTGTGGACAGACTTCCTGGGATGGACTTTCTGCAGGAATTCTCGGAAGCCTGGGATCTGCCCGGCCTTGAGACCGAACCCNATGGTGCCCCCGACCACATGGAAGTATTCAGGCATAGCAATCAAGGAGGAGCTGGCCCAGGCCTCACTGGCCAGCCAGATCCTGCCTGTGATGTTGCGCCGCACAATTTCNTTGATGAGGGGCTCTAGGTCTGGGCCGCTGGAGAAAACGACAATGACCTTGGCTGTGGAGTTCTGGATCACTTCCACCACCTGCTGGATCTCTTCCTCNTCGGAGTACTGGGAGATAAGCTCACTGAAGTCAATGCAGATGTCCCTCTCTTCTGCTTCCTCTCGGAACTTCTCAATGCCTGGCCGGCCATAGTCATCATCAGCGGCAATTGTGCCCACCCAGTTCCAGCGGAAATACTCGATGATGTCCGCCATGGCTGTGGCCTGATGTTCATCGTTGGGGATGGTGCGGAGGAAGGATTTGTACTGGTTCTTATTGCTGAGGAGCCTGCTGGAGGAGGCATAACTCACCTGGGGGAAGTCAAGAACTAAGAGTGAGTGCGTAAATGTGGTTCCAGCTGAGTCTCAAGGCTTACCTTAATGTCTCTTACCAAACGAGTTCGATGTGGGCAGGACGGACGTCTGAGAAAAATCAGATAGTTCCACCCCAACACAACCCCCAAGTATCTGTTAGTTTATTGGGGGAACTTCCTAGTTCCCAGTGCATGATTCTGCATGACAATGCCTTCAAAACTGGGTCTAGCAATAGCCTTAACCCCTTCATAGTGAAACGTGCTGATCTCTTCAAGGAGTCTTGTGGCTCCCCACCCTGCCCCCCAGCTTCCTCTGAAACGCCTCTTTGGTTATACTAGATCCATGTGTTCACTTGACACGTGCTTTGCCTGTTGGGCCCAGGTTCTGATGTGAACATTACAGATCCCCCCACTGCTGGGAATGCTTGGTACATAACCCACCTCTGGGAGAATCAGCTTCCCTATGGTTATAAACTTTAGACTCTTCAGAGAACCCCAAAGAGGTCCTTCCTCCGACTTTGATCATTTTCTCTCTTCCCATTTCCCAGCTATTTCCTACAAATTCTGACAGCTCTTTAGCCTTTAGGCTCAGTTAAATCAATCAAGCTCAGAATGTAAGCTCAGTTGCCCCGCACTTCAATAGCAATAACGAACATCACCAAATGTCATCAGAAAAACACCCTTTCCTCCGACTTCTCAGTGGTTCAATCATCATACAAAGCCCTTTGTTCAGCTGCAGGTGAGGACTAAACCTCCTTGCCCAGCCTCTGATGTGAATCTCAAAAACATTACAGAGGCTGAAAAGGAGGCCCAGAGAAGGCATGTTGTTGATAGGCCCCACTCTGCACTGTAGGCAGGTCTATATTTGTTCATGGGTGTCCATCAAGGAAAGAAATTCTTTGATTTCAGAGATCACTGCTTGGAAAGAGCTCAGATACCATTAGGTAGGACAGAGCTCTGCAATGTTTTAGAAAAATACTGTGGTTTAGCCGGGCAGTGGTGGCACATGCCTTTAATCCCAGCACTTGGGAGGCAGAGGCAGGTGAATCTCTATGAGTTTGAGGCCAGCCTGGGCTACCAAGTGAGTTCCAGGACAGCCAGAGCTGTTGCACAGAGAATCACTGTCTGGCACTGAAGATTGGCAGTGGAAGAGCTGGATAACCAAGAGTCATTTCTCTCCAGATCCCATGTGATGCCCGAAAGCTGCAGAGGATCAACACCCCTGCTTGGGCCCCTGGTAGCACCCTGGGTGTCATCACAGCTCACCAGCTAGGGAGTCCCAAGTTATCAGAGCATTTCTTCTGCTGAACAGGGCAGCTTTCCTCTTAATAGAGTCCTTCTGGGAAGTGAAGTAGCATTTGACAGTGTTTCACTGGTTTCCTAGAGCATGCTTGAACTTCTTCAGAAAACAAANGGAAGAGACCTACAGGAATGCTTTTCAGATACTTCTTACTAACTAGCTTTGTTTGGGCAATGTTTTAAAATAAACATTTCCAATAGACTTCTTTTCATCAATTAAGAAGCTATATATGAAAAATGTCAAAGATACTGGCCTAGGAAAGACTTGCCAACCAAATTTGCCAAATGCAAGTGTAGCTTCTCTGACAGGGTTTTGATCTTAGAAGCTGTAATACGAAACTGACAACTTTTTGAATCTGAATAGTCCCCTCCTGTTCCTGCAGAATTACAGGATCTAGGTGGTTAGAGGAAATGATTTGTGTACATGTTATTAGTTTTTGAGAGTCTCTTTGGAGGTTCTAGCTGGGGAAAACAGCTGCTCGTATACCCTGACTGACTGGTCCTCCTCTATTCATAGAAGGGCCTCCTTGACCATGTGAACAGCTTGGGGAGGAATGTACATGGAGTGGAGAGGAAGGAAGGGGACACCCGCCTAGCCACCTGATCACCTGAATCAACCCTGGTGAT
>LZPO01017298.1:53702-69805 GCA_001675575.1 Neotoma lepida | reverse complement strand
GCTGGCAACCTGAGACAAACCTTTCAATCTCTGTGCTTCTGTTTCCTCACTCTGTAACACAGGAGTAATGGCGGCAGGGTTGCTGTATTATATTAAAATAATGCTTGTAAGCATTTAGAATGGGACCTGACACACAGGAAGTACTCAGTAAACCGTAGCTCTTAATATGATAATGTGACAGTGACCTTCCCCAGGTGCTGCAAGGGTCCTTACTAATTGAGTTGAGCAGGAGAGTGACTTGATACCGTTCCCCCAACCCCCACTGACTCTAGAATCCTACTGACTTAGTTCTGCCTGGCGGGGTCAACTTTCTACAATGAGTTTCGATGATAAGACAAGAGGTACAGCAAGCCGTGCAAATCACCCCACTGGATCAGATACATGGTGTCATAAGATACAGCCTGCATTCTGTCCATGAGAGGGTAGTAGTGATGGTGGGTGTTGGGGTGTATGTGTGGAGGTNTAGCAATGTGACACTTCCCTACCGTAGGGTCATGATCCAAAGGGACATTTTCTGTCTTGTCTAAAATATCTGCAGCTGGTTGATACCACTCAGAGAGCTACAAAAAGTTCTGAACTAATGGGAAG
This sequence comes from Neotoma lepida, assembly GCA_001675575.1. NCBI lineage: Eukaryota > Metazoa > Chordata > Mammalia > Rodentia > Cricetidae > Neotoma > Neotoma lepida. The sequence continues at coordinate 69,217 of LZPO01017298.1, read as the reverse complement.
TGGGNCAATGAAGAAAGTCTGAAGGTGTAGGAAGGAGTAGGGGTGAGGGATGAATGTGGTGGAGGTAGGGATGAGAGTGGGGGATTCCAGGTTACAAAGGCGTGTCTTCCCATCCTATAAGGATCCTCCTTTCAACAGGACTTCGGAACACCTTGGAAGTATGCTTTTCTAAAGAAGAGAGAGAGAGTCTTTTGGCTGAAGAGGCCTGGAGAAGGTAACAGAGGACCCGAAGGGAAGGGATCAGGCGACAGTGGCCAAAGGCTGGCTCTGGGCTTTTGAGTCTCTTGGGTAGGATGACTCAGCTGGGTCCTATGCCTGGAGCCTCAGAGGCTGAGTTAGAAGCTGCTCTGATGTCCCCTCCGATCCTGCTGCAGGCTATGGTCTTCCTGCTTCGTGCTTCCCAGAGCCCACCCAGGGCTGCGCTTGCACTGGGGCCACAGCTTCTTTCCCCGCGTCAGCAGCCTGCATCCGCCCGCACCTGCCGCACCAGAGCAGAAAGATCTCAGCTCAGTTTGTAACCCTGCCTGGCTTGGTGTCAGGAGAGGTTGGTTTGGTCTGTAAAGCGTCTCTCTGGAGCAGTGGCTCTCTGGCTAGGGGACACCATCTCTGCGCTTTACAGCCCCTCACCTGCATCTCCTTCAACACACAGAGATTGGCTGGGCTTTAGTGTTGGTTTTCAGGCATCATTGACACCTTAAAAACGGAGAGACACTTCTGCACCGAAGGAACACATAGGGTCCAAGTTACTGCCCCCGAAGCTGTCTCAGAATAGTTTAGCGTCACTCCCATTTTACAAATGGGTGGACTGAGGGACTTNCCTCCAAGAGGGAAGGGACTTGTGGTGATGACAGGGGGTGGGTGGGCAGTGTTCTGAGTAGAAGGTGTGGTAAGGATGGAAGCCATCTCACTACGAATGATCAAGGTGTAAACTTTACACAGAAGAAAGCAAGCCACAGTGGGAAGTGCCCTCTCCTAGGAGTATTAGGATGCGTCCAGATGAGAGAATTTTAAGTTTGGAAAGGTACTAGAAGTCATCTAGCTTTGTTTATTCATTCATTAGCTTCTGCCTAGTGTTGGGCAAGGNTGCAGACTCCAGTGGTCCCTCCCCACTGTCACAGCTGTCGTGTGCATGGTTTCTGCTTTAAGAAATGATGTCAATATTCTCCCTTCTTCCTGAATCTTTCTTGGGTAAATCATTTTGGTTAGAAGCCAGGTGCTCTATGTATCCCTGTGTACACAGATATTGGTGGGTACCATTATTTAGTGGGAGAGAAAACGAANGGTCAGAGGTCAAGGTGCCTCTTTTCAGTCCCAGTGATCTCATTCTGTAGCATCTCCTTTGAGATGCTATTGTCTTTGGAAAGCTATTCCGCAATAGACCGACTGCCTATCCTGCAGAGAGCAGGGGGCCAGCTCTCTTTTTCTGGAGGGTTTTCTGTGAGTGGGCTAGGCAGGACAGAGCATACCCAGTAGACGTGGATTCAGGTGTTTACATGGAGACTGCGGTAGCTTAATGGATGTGAGTGGGAAGATGAGAGTGCTTAATGGATAAACAGAGGAGCCGAGGGGAGTAGTGGGTAAAAGGTACTGGATATTTGCTAGCATTGTTTGTTGAGTACTCCAGCAGTCTCACAGACACACTGTCCCTATTGTAAGTGGCTGAACTGGGGGAGACNCAGAGAGGCAAAGAGACAGGCAAAGCACACTAACAATGGCGGAGAAAGAGCTTAAAACTAGATTGATTGTGCCGTTCCCAGGAGACTGGAGACTTTTGTGGATGTTACTTTTGTGACTTTGTTTTTGACAATAGATCACTAAAGATTCTGCATCTTTACAGATCTGTTGAGTTTGGGTTTCAAGTCTGGAGAATTCAGAACTTCTGAACCTTTGTAGATCTCCACACTGCCCGCTGTGGACCATCCTGGTGAAGACTATGGGCAGTGAAAATTGGGAGTTGTATGGGGCCTGGACTGAGATGAGAGAAGGTAGCATCAAGATGGCTGCTAGAAGAGTGAGGATCGATGGTTCAACAAGCAAGGCAGGGGACAAGTAGAAAGAAAATGACAGCCAGCCTTGGGTCAAACACATACACCAACACTGTGATATAAAACCAAACATGACTCTCTGCATCAGGACTTACAGCATTTTTCTTTTTTTTGAGACAGGGTTTCATGCAGCCCAGGCTGGCCTCAGATTCACTATGTAGCTGAAGATAGCCCTGAACTTCTGATCCTCATACCTGTATCTCCCAAATGCTAGGGTTACAAGCATGTGGTACCATGCTTGGTTTACACAGGCTGGGNTAGAAGCCATGGCTTTGTGTACGCTAGTAACTCAACAACTGAGCTATATTCCCGGCCCCTTATCAGAGTCTTCAACAGTCTAGGGCACATTATAAAATCTCCAAGAAGAGGCTCCAGTAAGTAAAGCAGAGCATTAACAAGAAAAGCAAGTTCCATTCGGTTATGCTTCCGTGTTCCCCTCAAAGTGTTAAGTCCATGGTATTCTGTGGCTTGCTTGATTCATTTGTAGCTGATTGCAGTCACCAAGGATGCTGATGATACAGAATGTTGCTCTGTATTTTTCTAGAAAATTTCAGTTCACGTCACACTGGATTCCCAATGTTTGAAAAGAGTCAGTACCTCCTGACCCTTCACCGGCTCCTAGCTTGCTGTCATGAGCAGTCAACATCCTCTAGATGCCACTGGGCAGAATGTGGCATTGACTGGGGCTGGAGGTTGGAGGAAGAGCAGCCAAGCAGTGGTTAGACATGAACAGATTCCAGGACAAATCTTTCCTCTTTGTCCTGTCTGCCTCTTGTCTTCTGGAAACTTCTTATTAACCTATGACTTATTTCAATCAAGTTTGCAGTTCTTAAGGTCACAACTCAATTAATTTTTGCCCAAGGGTGGATCCAGGTAACGACTACCCAGATTGAGATCATGAACATTTCCAGCACCCCAGAAGGCTCCCATGGCCCTCCCACTCAAGTCTATCCTCAGGGGCTACTCTGCTTCTGGAACTTAGAAAGTTTTGGTGTATTCCTTAGCTTCATATGTAACTCATAGCATGGAGCTGTGTGTTGCTCTGTGGTGAATGTGCAGTACCCAGAGGCAGGCATTGCTCATGGCCCAGTTTCCTCCTGTGCTGATTATGGTAGATAGAACTCCTTTGTGTCTACACGAGCANGCAGGTGCACTAGGCTGATACTTGCCAAGGATGCTATGTGTTTAGCCTCCTGTGCAGGATAAAGTGGAGCTGGTAGAAAATAGTGAGATTAGGAACCAGTAACGTTCTAAAAACGACCCCTCCAAAGCCTCCACTCAAGCCAGACTACAAGGCCAGGACTCCTCCGGCCTAACATGCCAAATGCTAAAGAACATCAAGTTCATACTAATTCATTTCTGTTCTATCAATAAATCTCAGGTGTCGAAACACCCACTAGACATCCAGTCCAACTGGCATCACGGGATGCATGACGCCAACCCTTTACTTCAACTTTTGTTACTCTGACCCACCAATGGCCCAGCCCTTCCCAGTTTCTGCTTTTGGTCATGGGTAGGCAGCACTCACAGAAACCTGGATCAACACAGATCTTGCCCTTCCCTCATGTGACTTTGATGACCTCAGTACTGGTGATCCCTGGTCTAATCCAGGGGTTCTCAGTGTTCTTAATGCTGCGACACTTTAATACGGTTCCTCATGTTGTGGTGACCCACAGCCATAAAATTTCATTGCTACTTCATAACTGNAATTTTGCTACTGTTATGAATTGTAATGTAAATATCTGATATTCAAGATGGTCTTAGGTGGCCNCATGTGAAAATGTTGAGAATCGCTGGTTCTATTAGTCTGGGCACCAAGATTGAGTAGCTGGTTCCTGAGCCAGGTCGTGCCTCTTTAATACTAAAGATGTGATCTTTTGGGTCGTGGAAACATGACAGCCATGCCCTTGCCTGGACTCATGAGATATATCACAGATTCTGTTTCCCTAGAGAGGCTACACAGGCTCTCAGCATCTACAAATGAGTCATGTCACCATTTTCCAGCCTTGATCTTCCTGGAGGACGCTTGACTTTATCTACATGATACCTGCTCACCTCTGATTCACTGCCATAGCACTAAGCTGTCCTCGGCTTCCTACCTTGAAGGACTGGCTCCTAGCTAGTCTCTCTGTTTTCACTCTTACTCTGAAATAATCCATTTCCCTCACTTGCCATGTAACAGAGCAGTCATTGAGATATAAGCCAGTTTATTTCAGCTGCTGTACGAAGAGCGGAGTGTTCAAACTCTGTGCTATGACCTAAGTAATCACTAGGCCAGTTTGGAACAACTCTCCCTTGCTCACGTGTCACTATGTCCAGTCACCCTGGCTTCCTACCTTCTTCTGAGACACGCTGGCCTCTTTAACCTTGCTTTCTGTTTTCCCTGGAATGCTCTTCCACTGACTTTTCTGGCTGTCTCCCTCTCCTTCATGTCATCTTCCTTCAATGTAGTATTCCTAGTATATCCTTTTTATTTTTTTATAACACATATTTTACTCACATACTCTGTAATATATAATTTATAATTAAGACAACTAATTTCTCTACTTAGTAGTTTATTGTCAAATTTCCAGTTCCAAACCCAAACTAGGCCCTTGAGGGAGACTTGTCCATCTTGGTCACAAATGAATCCTCATTACACATCTAGAATTTAATAGGGGTNGATATATAGTCACTGAGTAGATGAACTGATTCTTCACATTTCTGGCTCTTTTTTAAAAAGTTAAAACATTACTTTAATTAATTTTTTGTTTGCACACATGTAGGTGTATGTGCTACAGAGGACAACTTGCTAGAGTTATTCCCTCTCTTACCATGTGAGTCCTGGGACTTGAACTCAGGTCATCAGTCTTGGCCGCAGGTGCCTTTTCCTGTGGCGCAGTCTCACTGGCTCCACTTCAGGCTCTTACTTCTCACAACCAGTTTATCACCAGATCCTGTAGATGGCGACTCTTAAACAACAAGTGGTTCTTTCCACTTCTTTCTAGCTTCCCCCATAGCACTCTGGGTTAAACTACCATCAGCCCACAAAGTCCCNCTTGGACACTGATAGCCTCTTACACCTCCTGCCTGCTCCGCTCCTGAGTTCCCTTCCATCCCGTTCTTCTTGTAGGGGCATGGCTTTTGAATACACACACCTGTATTCAAATCACCTCAAAGGTCTCCCTTTGCTCTAAGGGCTAAGTCCAGCCTTCTCATAGCGATCTTTACAGCTCTGGCTGGCTTAGTCATCACCCCCTGCCCCCGCCCTCAGTCTCCTTTCTTTGTTCCATACCCCCATTCTGCCTCCGATGTGACTGTGTCTCTCTTCTTCCAGCCTCAAGGCCCTTGTGTGCACTGCTCCTTCTGTTTAGAATCTGTTTATCCTTTCTGTTTGCTCAGTCTTTGAGTTTCAGCTTACATATCAAGAACCAAGAAAACTTGCCCGAATCCTCCCTGTCCCTCTCCATCCATCTGTGCAGCTACATGGCCTCACAGGAGAGTCATCTCCCTTCATTAACTCAGAGGACGTTCTGATCACACACAGAATTCCTTCTGTCTCTGTATCCTCCATTAGACAGGAATCTCCACAGGATAAGGTGAGGTCTTTTTGGCTGACTTTTGTATCTATAATACATGGCAGAATGCTTGGCATATAGGAATTGCTCAATAAACATGCAACCAACAAGTGAATTTTAGAAAGTGGATATTCCAAATGGTAAAATTAGACCTATAACTTATTAGCAACAATGGTGCATTGCTGATGAGGCATGCTTTCATGTGTCCAAAGCCTCCAGTGGCTTATCCAATGACAGCCTTCTAACTTAAAGAGTCTGCAAGCTCTGTAACAGCTACAATCTATTGAGCTCCTTTGATGTGCCAGGTTGTACCAAGTCATGAAACTTAGTTCTTCCAGCCATCATTACATCATTAGAATAGTTTTGTTATTATCACTATTTTAAATGATCTCTCTCTTTCTCTCTCTCTCTCTCTCTCTCTCTCTCTCTCTGTGTGTGTGTGTGTGTNTGTGTGTGTGTGGTGTGTATATGTGTCAGTGCCTGTGTGTACATATACATGCAGAAGCCAGAGGTCAATGCCAGGTACTTCCCTCAAATGCTCTCAACCTTATTATTACTATTATTATTTTTTTTGAGACAGGTTCTCTCAGCGGACCAGTGCTCACTGGTTTGGCTAGACTCTCACTGGCTGGCCAGCAAGCCCTATGGATCCTCCTGCCTCTGCCTCCTAGCACTAGGCTTACAGGTGCACGCTGCACTGCCTGATGTTTTTAAAATGTGAGTTCTGGGGATCTGAAGCTCAGTTCCTCATGTTTTCAAGGCAAGCACTTCACTGACTGAGCCATCTCCCCAGGCCAGGATTGCTACAGTTGTGAATTTCTTCCCTTTATTGTGCATCATGGGAATGACACAACTTTAGAGGTTCCAGATTCTACTCTTCTGTGATATCTGTTTCCCGCATATATATGTATNCACGTATATGTATATATATATAAAAATTGAAAACAAAACACAAGCAAGCAAACCGGATCTTACTCTGTAGCCCAAGAGAATCTCAAACCCCTGTTCTTCCTGAGGTTGCCTCCTGAGTGTTGGTGTGGGCACGTGCCACCAAGCCAGGCTCATGATCAATGTCTGGATAAATTTCTAATCCTCAGAGAGCTCCTAGGTAAGTAGGAAACCGACTGAGTCCTTCTAACATTGCAAAGTAGACATTTCAGATAGGAACCGTTCACTTTGAAGGCTATAGGAAGCCAGAAATGGTGGGTGGTGGTTAAGACTCAGACTGCGTTCACCAGTCTAGTCTCACTCCGCTTGCTTACACTTAGGAACTGGAAATAAGTTGGGTGAACTGATAATCGAGGCAAGGGCAAGGCAGCCTGAACAGAACAGAGGGGAGAGGACAGCCCCACCCAGCAAGGCTTCGATGACCTGGTTGACTGATTGTGTCCGTGGACAGTNTGCCCATCAAGAAACAAGATTAATTTGACAAATATACTTAAATAATAGAGCCTGACATTTGTATAGCGCCTGAGAGTTTGCAAAAGAGCTTTCGTGCCCCTGACCTGATTTGACTCTCATAACAGGTTATGAAAAGTGGACATTATGAACATCCCATTAGAGATGAGTAAACAGAGACTCTTTCTGGGGGGAGGGGAAGGGGAGGGACCTGATGGAGGCCACAGCTCTCGAGTAATACAGCTCTGGCTCCATTCCAGAGGTTGTGGTCCCCAAGGCTTCTAACACATGTCCTTCACAAAGAGTCTCTATGAGGGCAGCGCTCGTCGGTCACTTCTGACATGTGTCCCTTCATGACAATCTCTGAGCTGTCCAAGAAAACCAATTATACCTGACTTGGCACCAGAATCTTGTTGCTCAGCTTAATCATTACCCATTCACCAGACCTAAATGCCTCCCAGCAACTCTGGCCTATTTTAATAACTCAAATCCTCTCCCCAGAGTAGAAGCTTTGCCCAAAGCAATGATTTGAAAAGAACAGGATATATAGAACGACATCCACAAATATTAATAATGAGTTTTTACCTACTGCAAAAAAAGCCTTTTGATTTCTGTTCTTTCCTGCATGGTTGGGAATCTCTATGCCATATTCAGCCTGTGTTTTTTAAATGAAACACAATAGAAAGATTTTGGATATTTTTGGTGGGGGCATGGGGTGGGGAGACAGGGTCTCACTCTCTAGCACTGGCTAGCCTTGAATTCACTATGTAGAGCAGGCTGGCCCACAGTTTACAGAGATCCATCTGCTTTTTGCCTCCTGAATGCTTGGACTAAAGGNGTGCGCCACCGTGTCCAGCAGAAAGATTTCTTAAAGAAAAATGCTGAAACCTGAAGTACCAAAATACTAAGAGCAGATAATTCTGAATTGAGGATATAGATGACTGTCACTTCCTTCTGANGTTTTTCTTTGCTTGGCTGCCTGGCAATCATTTGAGCTCCATGCATGCATCATGGAGTAAGCAAGAAACTCAAGGGGGTCTCTCTGAAAAGGAGACTGCACTCATTTGTCATGTCGGTCTCGTGCAGGGCCCGGCCATGCGGCAGGGCCCGGCCATGCTCATGGCTCACTCTTGAAGTCAGAGGGGTGTACATAGTAGGGCATCACTTCCCCAACTGTGTACATAAAGTCTCTTTATTAACCTGCTGTTGTTTAAATCTGGACTGTCTTCCAAAGGCCCATGGGAAAAGATTGTCCCTGTGGCACTATTGGGAAATGGTAGAGCATTGGGAATCCTCATATCTTATCCCAGGGCCTTTCTTCCTCTCTGTTGCTTCCTAGCTGCAAGGTGAGTGGTTTGCTCTGTCACATGCTCCCACCATGATGTGCTGCCTCTCAATGGGTCTAAAGTGATAGGGTCAATTTATTATGAATGGAAACCTCCGAAATCATGAGCTAAAATAAACTACAATCTTGTGCATCCATCCTTTTGAAAGTGTGATGTGGTGTGCCATGTATAAAGTTCGTGCTCAAGAACCATGCTATCAGGTTACACACACACACTCACACACACACACACACACACACACTCAATCTTACACACACACACACAAACATAGAAGGGAGACTTGTTGGAAAGGAGATGGGTTTTGCAGGAGGGGAAAGGGAATTAAGATAGTTAATAAGGAAGATGTGATCAAAGTACATTATATGAATGTGTAATGTTGTGAAAGAATAAATTTTCTTAAATAAAAAACAAATATTTTAGATAATTTTATGATTTTGTGTTGGGCCACACTCATAGTTGTCTTCAGATGTTTGGGTCCTAGGGGTCATGGGTCTGGTATGCCTGCAACATGGAAATGGATGGAAGACTATTTGAGGGGAGGTGGGATAGACCCCATGAAGGGCATTATTTGGGATTGTGATGGGGACAAATACGAGCAAAGTGAAAATGTCGAGGAAGTTCATTATTTTCTAAGATTAATTAAAATAATAATAAAAATTAGCACCTGAAATAGACCTAAGCTCTACCTTTTTTTTTTTTCGTAAGCTGATGTTCTCAGGCTTTTTTGGTTACAGTTACAGATAGCTGACTAACACACCATCCAAGGTGCTTGAGGCAGCCATGTTTCGATAGCAGCAAAGACAAGGATAGACCTACTGCTTTTCCTCCATCCTTCCATGTCCAGAAAACTCCAGTTAGAGCTCTCAAGNGTGTGGTTTGGGCTAGTCTCTTGGTGATGCATTCCACACTCTCCAAGTTAATAAATGATTGGAGAAAGAAAGCCATTTATCATGGGCTTTGTGTGCCCCTTAGCCCAGTCAATGAAAAACAATGCTGTGGGTCTGTGGGCTTTCAAACAGGATTTGCCTCACTACTGCACTGCCACGTGTCTAATTAGAGGACATAAACTATTCTTAGTAACTTTATCCCAAGGTCTCCTTTGCAGAAANTCNAGATTTTATTGACTAAATTCTAATTATTAGCATTTCTATATAGGTTGTTTATAAAATAAGTGACAGCAGACTCCATCTGAGTGGCAGCGATACTTTCCCCTGGGGTCAGGGCTGGGAATCAGATGCATTCAGTTTGTGATGTTACATGACCCCCATGTTCACCCACAGGCCCCCCAGCTCCCTGGCCTGGTTAACATTTGCATTAAGAANCTACGACCTGTTTGTCTTTATCCTCGTACCCTGAACTGTACAAATACAGACTCTGAAANCTTTTTACTATTGCAGTTAGGAACCATCACAAATAAGAGGCTTTAATGATAGATAAATCAACAGTCTTCATTAACGAATCTCCAAATGGGTGTGGAAAAGAGAATCATTAAGGAGGATCAAGCCTAAGTGGGTAAAGAGTTAGAATTTGGCACAGACAGCNGAATAAAGGGCTAGAGAAGCAGTATGAAGCGATACCAACAAGTCCATCCCTTTCCCAGAAAACATGACTCAGGATCAAGTGTTGAGCTAATGGGTCACAACAAGGCATTGACAGGAACTTCAGAAACAAGCCATCCTGGTCAGGAGAAACAGCCACGGGGAAGAAGCAAGGACTTTGCTTCTTAGAACCCTAGGCTGGAGTCAGCTTGAATCTGAGCACTTGCCCCAAGTTACCCATCATTCCTTTCACTGTGATCACAAAAACGGCTGGTAAAAACTGAGTGCTCATTTCAGCATTTCAAACGTGTTTTGATATTGTCTAATCAACTGTAGTTAAATTGCAAGGAAAATGATAGCAAGGCCTGGATTGCTTGTAGATAATAGGTGGGCCACTGGGTCGGGGGACCAGTGAGAGAGAGAGAACCAGAGAAGTGGGCTTTTCAAAAAGACCAGGAGGGCCAAGATTGGCAGCATGGTCAGGTTTGGCCCAGATAGCACGTGGGGTATTAGTGTCACCTATGTGTTGTCTTAGAGAGGGGACCCAGACAAGGTGGCCTGTGTCTGGAGAAGGCAAACTTGACAATGAAAGTATGGAAATGAAGTCAGCAGGAGGAATCCATCGCAGAACCAAACTTGGCATTTGCCTGAAAAAATGACCTGTGGCTGGCCCATCCCTGGGGAGCTCTGGGAGTCTGGAAGAGGCNTCAGTGGTTTTTTTCTAGGTGGGTATGGACAGCATTGCTAAACAGAAGCTGGCTGTGGTGATGCAGGCCTGGAATCATGGCTACTCAAGAGGCNGNGGCAGGAGCATTAAGAATTTGAGGCCATTTTGGGCTATATGAGTCTGCACAGTAAGACCTTGTCTCAAAAACAGTAACAGAAACACAAGGCAGAAATTTCAGGATGATAGATTTTGTTGCCAAATGAGGAGGAATCTTTTAGCCATCAAGACTGTCCAAGAGTGTCTATATGTATATGTATATATGTAACAATAATAATTATAGAGAAAGAAGTCATAAATTTGAGAGGGAGTTGGGGTCATGGGACAAATTGAAGAGGGGAGAAGGAGGGGCGGAAGTGATATAAATATAGGAGTTATATATTAAATCCTCAAAAGAATTGTCTTAATTGTCCACTAATGCACTAGACTTCTAATACATCATGAGAAAAATTTGNGGGACAATAATTAGGAGCATGCAACTGTGGAGATACACGCAAGGGTGTAGGAATGTTCACAAAAAGTCTGGATGATCAGGTGTGAGGGCGGCAGGAGGCAACCGGCCTGAGTAAAGTATGAATTTGCCTGTCCCAGAGAAGAATTTGTAGCTCTAAGAACTCTACTGAGTTTGCGTTGCACTTTTCTTTATTGAATTTAAAGCATTTTTTACCTGTAGTAAGCCAATGCATCACAGAACAATGAAACAACTTCTTAAAAACTGTCTATCAAATACAAGATCAAATTCTTTCCATGACTGTGATTACTACTGGTTTCTATATCTATATACATGAAACTACTTGAAGCTTTCCAGAGGCAAGACCAACAGAAATAAATCCAAGGCAAACTCCTCAGATTTTCTGAAAGGACGCATTTAAATGTTTGAACATAACCTCATAAATTCATGTAGTCCTANTGACAAATGCATAAAATAAGTTAAATGAATGTCATTACTTTGTCATCACCCCTGCCGTATGAGCTCAGCTGGACCTGTGACGGGTCACCTGTCATTCCATCTGACATGTGTGTGCTAACTACCACAGCCAGAGGCAACANTCAGATATGAAGTCACAGAGGGTGAGGCAGCCCTTGTCAGAGAGTGGCCCTCAGCAGGTGTGAAGGGAGACTGGAGAAGCACATGCTCTTCCTATTTCCATCTATTGTTCACTCATTCTGCTGCTGGTTCAAAGACCCTGTCCCAAGTGTGGAGTCAGGCTGTGGCTCTGCTAGGTGCATGGGGTATTACTCTCCATGTACTGGGGCAACAGTCCCCCACTTCTCCCCCCTATGACTTTCCCTGTGTCTCACCCCAACTCCTCGAGTCCACATCAAAGTGTCTCTGACAAGCACTGTGGCTCCTGGGGTGAGTGACTTTAGGCCTTTCCAGCTCATCGTACCTCCCTTTTCTACTTTAAGAACAAATCCAGCTGACCTTGTTAATGAGGAACTTAAGCCTCTTACTTTCTGGAGTGTGGGTTTCTGGCATGTCCAGCATTTAGTTTGTTTCTTAAAAGAGGACCATCTCTGAGTGGGAGGAATCCTCACAGGATCGCCTCTTCAGAGGTCATCTCACCCTCCCTTTCCCAGGGGTTGTAGAGATCTCCCTGTCATCCTTCTTGTGGGGCCTGTGGTGAACTGCAGACGGAATACTCTGCCCTTGGCTTCTCTTGGGCTGCCTTTATATTTTCTCCTGTGTTCATTCCATCATCCTACCTCCTTCTCCTGGGGTTTCTTGGCTCCCTCTCTTTCCTCTACCAGGGTAGGTGGTCACCTGTCACCCTGCAGGGTCAGTAATTATGGTCACTCTGTGTAGTCCTCCCCTTTCTTTCTCAGTTACTAGAATCATTTTTCCCCCCATCTCTGAACTGCCATGTGATTCTCTAAGGAGACAGCAGTGGGACACTGTTTTTCAAAGGATGATACCAAAATCCCTCCAGCACAGGGATCACCTAGGAATTCCTCCTTTTAAAAACTATTTATTTTGTATTTCTATGTGTATGAGTGAGTGTCTGAGTATATGTATGTGCACCACGTGCATGCAGTACCTATGGAAGCCAGAAGAGGGCTCAGATCCCGTGGAACTGGAGTTTCAGGCAGTTGTGAGCCACCCCACATGAGTGCTGGGAACCTGGCCTGGGTCTTCTGGAACAGCAGCCAGTGCTTTAACTGCTGAACTATCTCTCTAGCTCCTGGAACTCTCGAGAAGGAACAATTTTCTTCAGACTTTCTGAACCATAAACTCTAGGGCAAGACCAGACAATGCAGATTTTGATTTGAGTTGAATTGAAGTACTACATAGTTAGGAGGTAGTTCGGAGTCCCTGAGATCTACCTTTAAAGTTTTTGAGGAAAATACATCTACTGTGGAGGCCCATAAAGGTTTCCTAGTGAGATCTGAGCTTGCTTCACCCAGCAGGGATGGATTAGAGGATTGCTTGACCGTGTGTGTGGTTCCTAGTGATTGGAATGGTCTACACTTGGCTGAGCTAGGGGGAGGTCTTTTGCTCCACCAGTTGGCATTTCTATAAATAGCCCTTTAGAAGAGACAGAAGGGGCCAGTGGATAAGGATCCAGGCCCTCCCGAGACAATCCTGTGTTTCTATCTGTTTCTCTCCCCTCTATCCTTCTATCTAAATCTCTTATCCCTCACTCCTCAAAAGTACCCTAGGGTCAAATGTGGGAGCCAGTCTCCCAGCTGGGCTACCACAATCTACTGTGAATATCAACTGGCCTCCAAACCACAAAGTCAAACTCTAGTGACTGAGGGAGGCCCATTCTCTCTACTGTTTTAGNCTAGTTAGTTTACAGCTCATGCATAATGTCTTCTCTCTTTTCCAAGGTTGATTTGAGGTCCCCTCTTTCCAATCAAACATGAGAAAGGCACATTCCCAAGTTCCTGCCCTTCAGCATTAGAGGTGAGAAGAGGAAGAACAACCTCTGGACGTGTTCTAGGCTCTTCCATCATCCTGGACATNTGCTGCCAGGGCAGAAACCTATTTTGACAAAATTTTACATCCACTCATGGTAGCACCTTTGCAAGCCGGGAGCTTAACAGGCTATCTTGATGTCTGTGAAATAGCTATGCTAAATAATGTTGAACTTTGAAAAGCTTCCCTTTAAAACCAGGAACTTGACAAACATGCCTCAGCATCATCATGGCTTTAACACTCCTCCCTACCGCCCCTGCCCCCGCTCCCACCCCCGGGTTTCAGTCAGTTTAGTAATCTAACCCTGTGATCTAAGAATCACATTTAGAAAAAAAATTAAATTGATGATTATTATAGAAAACAAGATAGTCTTAGAATTCACGTANGTAGAACTAATAAGAGAATTCAGCAAAATTGCCAGGTATATCGTATATAAAATCACTTGAACTTTTATTAATCATCAGTAACAAAAATGTATCCTTTGTGAAAAGATACTGTTCGTAATAGTAACAAAAGTAACTTTTCCTGGGAATGAANGGAATGAAAGATGTATTAGAATGTTAAGGAGAAAAATTCCGAAGGTGTGGAAAGACAGGAAAAAAGTCTAAATAAATGGAGTGATCTCCTGGGTTGAGGAACCATAAGAATCAACATTTTTAGGATTCCAGTCCTTCTGCAATTCAGCTATGATTTATTGAATCTCTAACAAGAAATCTTAACAGATGTGTAGTGTATGTGTGTGTGTGTGTGTGCATGTGTGCACAACTTAACTACTTGATTTTTTAAAAATCACGGTGTGTGTGTCTATGTTGGGATAAGTACAGGTGCCCTCAGAGGCCAGAGGTTTTAGATCTCCTAAAACTGGAATCAGGTGGTTGTGAGCCACCTGATGTGGGTCCTGGGAACCCAACTCAGGTCCTCTGCAAGAACAGCAAGTGCTTGTAACTGCTGAGCCACCTCTTCAGATCCAACCATTTGATTTTTAAAAGCTATACGGACAAGCAGAGAACTGAGAATAGTCCATATTCCTGGAGAAAAGGNTTGCCCTCCCTGTTGCCAAAAATGAACTCTGGTGGAGTAACTGAGATCGTAATAATGGTGAGGGAGACCACAGACAGACAAACAGCACAGACAGACAAACAGCACAGACAGGCAAAGAGCACAGACAGACAGACAAATAGCACAGGCAGACAGGCAAACAGCACAGACAGGCAAACNGCACAGACAGAAAAACTTCACAGACAGGCTGTTTGCACACACAGAATCTCAACAGATGGTCCCAAGCACTGGTGACCTGTGCTCAGATCATACACAAATACCAACTAGCTCAAACAGGCNAAAGTTAGAACCTTTAGAAGAAACTGCAGAATGTGGTTATGATTACAATTATCGATGTCCTTTTTAAATGAAAACGGTAAAAACTATCTGCTTTTCACTCTGACGTGCAAAAGATGAGCTGCCAGCTGGGAAGAGTGGTGGCAGCACTGTACTGGAAGAAGACACGTTTGCAGACTAGAGAGCACTCCTGCTGAAGGACAGACAGAAAGCAGTGTGCGCTGGGCATCAACAGACATGCTATAGCGAAAATGTGAAGAAAAAGANGCACATGCTCTTAGGAAATCAAATCACCCCTCCCCGCACCCCAAATCTGGCAGCAATTCAATTGTTGACAGGGATGTGCTTAAATGTGGAGGAAGCTGAAGTCAGTGAGATCATTTTGGATATTCACTTTGCATCATCTACGAACACGAAGATGTTTGGGCTCTATGCTTTTACTCTCCTACAGGCTCTTGAAGACCTACATTAAAAATGTATTTAGGACTATACATGTATGTATATGCATGTAACAATAGCTAATGACAAAAGAGGCCACGAATGTGACAGAGAACAAGGAGGAGTGGTTGGGAGAGTGTGGAGGGAGGTAAGGCAAGGCAGGAACAATGTAATTATAATCTCAAAAAAACAACAGAAGTCATAAAAATAGATG
>LZPO01017297.1:973070-985978 GCA_001675575.1 Neotoma lepida | reverse complement strand
GAATGAAGGCCTTCTAACTCACTTTGACCACTAATGTCAAGTTACATATTATCAGAATGCTGTCAGCCAAGCATTGATTCACAAGAGCAAGGCGCTGTTTAACCTAAATGCGTAATGACATCCAGTCAATACAGCCTGGAGCATCCTTCACCAAAGCACAGGCACATCTTCCAAAAGGTTCAGCCTCTCCTCTGCGCAGCCAGGACTTCTCTCAAGGGCATGACCAGATCCCGGGTCTTTATCTCCTTTTGTATGCTCTCCTCAGAAACACAGTGATTCACAATCAGGTAAATGTCCACTGTTCGCATATTTACAATCATATTCTGCTTCTGCCTCCATGAGCTCACTCCCTGAATCACCTTGAATCTAACAGCTAATATTAATTAGTTGTGAAGATAAACCATTTCCTACTCTGTTCTCTAGCGCAGTTACACACATCCACCATGGGAGGATTTTCCCATCTTTTCTTTGAGAAGACATAATCGGGATCAGATACCCTCTACAGAGCTAACAAATAAATATACCAAGTCTCAGAAGATTAGCACGTAATTTTCTTCTCGGTGCTACAAAGCCAGGTAGGAAGTAGCAGGACCCTCCTCCTTCTGGGGAGTCTGGATCCAGTTTCTGTCTGTTTAGTGAGACACATATCACCCGCTGGCCTGGATTCTTGCGGAGAAAAGCAAAGAAGGAAGAGAGCATTGGCTCTGAAGCCTGTCACAGCTGACTTCCCATGTGCATTGTCAGTGGCCAGAGCTAATTATGCAGCCAACTTGACTGCAGGGGAGGCTGGCGGGCCATTAGATGATTTGGAATGCAAACTGGACCTGAAACAAACAGCTATTGAATNTCTAGGTTTTGAAAAGGCATATCTAGGGACTGGAAAGATGGCTCAGTAGTTAAGAGCACTTGTTCTTGCAGAGGACCGAGGTTCAGTTCCCAGCACCCACAAGGTGGCTCATAACTGTCTGTAACTCTAGTTCCAGGGGATCTGATGCCATCTTCTGACCTCCTGGAACACCTGGTACAAAGGTGGTGCACATACATACATGTAGATAGAACACTCATCTGTAAAATAAAATAAATAAATCTTTTTTTTTAAATACAAATAAATGAACATAGAAATAAAAGCTTTTTTACTGAAGTACTTCCTGGTCATCTCCTTCTGCCAGCATAGGCTGTAATCAGAATATTGGATGCTTCAGAAATGCTCTCTGAGCCCTTTCCTAACTCCCTTCTTCACTGTGATCCAAACCATCAACCAAGAGAATAACAATGTGGCTTAGATTCTGTAATATGTATTATATTGGTAAACTGTCACGTGCTGTTTGAACTCACTGAGAAGCTAATTCTAGAAGCAGGATTGCCCCTTCTACTACTCCCTGATCCTGTTTTTGCCACTCCNGAATCAACCGTGTTCANGTCAATTTTCCCTCTACAACCCCCTGTTCTGGATCATGCTGGCCCCCAGCTCTGTAATAGGGAAAGGGTGTGGTGATACTCTGTTGTACTCTAACAAATAAAGCTTGCCTGGAGATCAGAGTGCCAAGCTAGCCACTAGAGGCCAGGCAGTGGTGTCACACCCCTTTAATCCCAGCACTCAGGATCTTATGCCTTTGATCCCAGTACTTGGGAGAAGGAAACAGGAAGTGATATGGCTGGGTGGAGAGAGGAAGTGTTGAGGCAGAGAGGAGACAGGAGCTCGGCCCCCTTTCAGTCTCAGGATTCCAAGAGGAGAATGAAGGCATCCAACTAAGGAATCTAAAGACCATTGACAAACGAGATANCCGAAGAAAAAGGACAAATCNTCCAGGAAAAAATGTCCCAAGTAAAGGAGTAAATTGGCCTATTGGTATATCACATCTCCAACAGGATAAAATTTCATAAATCTTCCCAAATGTTTGTTTCTGCTGTTCTCTACAGACACATAATGCAAATGGTCTTTTTTTAAGTCCCAGTTCAATTAAAAATTAAAGCTGGCTTTAGAGTTGAAGTGTGGCTCTCTCCTTCTCTAAACCCAAGCATGCTTGTTAAAAGGAAGATCCAAAATCTCTATCTTATGTCAGAAGAGCCACATGATAGGGGACAGAAGAAAAACCAAAATAGGAACTATTCTATTGCTACTAATTTCATAATCCTTTGGTTTTGACTCTTTAAAGTTTTTCTGAAGGTATAAATATTATCTCAAAATTTATAAGATTAACATATTTTCTAAACTTTTTGTCATGATATTAATGGTTATATAGAACACTAACTCTAGAAAAAGGCTTCATCTAGTTTCCTGTACATCATTTTGGGTTTGAGTCTCTATCAGGTAATTAGGAATTAAGCTTTTATACTCTGGATGTACATAACAACTATTGANCTTTTAACTTCTTTGAGATCTGCTGCATATGACATTTAAAATGTTTAAGTTTTCTGCAGTGAATCAAAACCATGCCTAACAGCGATCTTTGATGTCTCCAAAAGGAGCATGGGGTCCCACAATGATGATTCCAGCAGGACTATGATAACACCGCTAAGCTGAAAAACAACACCTAAGATAGGCTTTGAACTACAAACTGCTTAGGACAATTTTGAGGTGGCTAGCTGAGATGATCCAGCCTCACAGACTACTCTAGCCAGGATTTGAGACAAGCCCTGCATTTTCCCATTACGCAGAGACTGGACAACAAATGATATAGCTACCTCTCCCAGGACTTGACANTTAATCTAATTTTTTCTTTTCAGGATCCCCTAAAGATGCCATTGTCCCCAGACAGCAGGAAGTAAATTTAAGAACACAACGCCCACATTCCCAAGAGGTGGGGTGTGTGGCTTTTGGTTGTTCAGTGGGTTATAGATATTTGTCATTGTTTAGGGTGGTCGGTTACAAGTTGTTATTGGTAATGGTAAAAAGAAAAAGCTGAACAAAGGAGATTAGATTCAGGGTTCTTGTTTTGAAAAAACGGGGGGAGGGGATCTAGAAATGATAAGATAAAGGGTAGATTATTAAATCTACTCTGAAATGAAAAAAGGGGGATATAGAAATAGGATAAAAAGGCAGATTATTAAATCTAATTTTAAACCAAAANAATCAACTATTAGTCTTAAATATTTTACATTGATATGGACCTTTGTATATTGATACAAATTTAAGATTATTTTTGTTAGAACACACTATACATATATTTCTAATCTTATTCAAGGTATTGTACCTATGCAACTCATTTAACAACGTAATGCAAATTGCTAGTTCTTGAAAGTTATTATTATAAACTAATTAGGATATAAAGAAATGCAAGTTAGTAGTTAGTCATTACAATCAAACTTTTAGTCATATTAAGAATGTTATCAAGGTCAAACAGAGATATATTTTAGATAGACAGGTCATCTTCAAACCCTTCAGAGATCTACAGAATATAGCGTTTAAGATGTTTTAATAACATGGGTTCTTTTTTTTTTAATGACAATGAGACATGTCTGCTCCTGGCAGCACCAATCTACTTCAGAGAAGATGATAGGCACTGAAGAAACTCCACATAGAGTTTACTTTCTTTGTGGCAAAAGTTAGCCACTGGGCAAGAAAATGCCCTTGCCTCGACTGCTAGCAGTATGCTGTCCTTAACCATCTTCACTCAGCATCTCACTGCCCCTCCCCACTTCGTGCCTGCTTCTACCAGAGGCTTCTATATGAACAAATCCTGTTTGTCCTCTCACTGTGCTTACCAAGAAGCAGGCTTCCTGCAGCCCTTCCCCTGTGCTCTGCCTTTGCAGGGTCTCTCACACTTCCATTCTGTGAGCTCTGAACCTTGTCTGCAGCCCCAGACACCACTCCAGGACCTGGCAGAGTGAGTACTCCGTAAGCGTGCCACACGAAGCAGTTAATAAATGGCATTTTTTTTTATATCACATGGGATNAAAAACAAGGTCACTGGGCTAAGAAGAGTAGGACAGCTGCAATTTCTCTTGTCTCATTCAGCCCTTACACAATGTCTCAGACCATCTTCTCAATCAAAACACCTTTTCTAATGTTCAGTCATTGCACAGAGACGAGGTCCTTGCCTCCCAGTAAGACAGGAACATTCATCAAGTGAATCTAGGACCAAAAGAAACAGGAGAGTCCCACAGAGCCATATCAGCTGTCTGGCACAGGCCAGTACTACTTCAGAGCCTGCTATCTCTGAGGCCATTGAGAAAGAGAAAAGGTGACGCCAGAAAATGGGGTTTTGGCACCTACGTCTGACCTCTCAGATCTTGTGACTTGTGGGAAGTAACATGGTCAAATACAACAAGTGGTTCCCAATGCTATGAAGATGTCAGGTTAGGGCCCACTCGGGTGCGAGGGAAAGGAGGCCAAAGGCCTTCTACATGCACATTTACCTCACAACTGCCAGAATTCATGCTTCTGCAAAGGTGGCAAGGAAAAGTTCATATCCAGTTAGTTTGAGAGTCACGGGAAGACATGAAAGTTCACATCTGCTGTATTTCCCGTTGTTTGAGAGAGACGGGGGTGGGGGGCAGGGGGGGCAGAAAGACAGAGATAGCTATACAAGTTCACCAAGGCCAGAGCAGGGTATTGGATTCCTCCCCACCTTACTTCTTTGAGGCAGGGTTTCTCCCTGNACTTGGAGCTCCTGTTTTATCAGGTAGGCGATCTTCCTGTCTTTACCCTTTATAGTACTGAGATTATAGTACNTGCAAAACTATGAGGCTGATGATATGAACACTAAGATAAGAAGTCAGGTCTGGGGCTGGCGAGCTGTTCAGTGGTTGAGAGCACTTGCTGCTCTTGCAGAGTACAAGGTTTGGTACCCATCCTCTACACTGTGGCTCACAACCATCTGTAACTCCAGTTCCAAGGGATCCAATGCCTTCTTCTAACCTCCGTGGGCACCAGGTATGCATGCAGGCAAAACACTCACATACATAAAAAGAAAATAATTTTTTTAAAACCCTCAGATCTTATAGTTATACACGGCAAGTGTTTTTCAACTGCTGAGATGTCTCTCCATCCCACAACAATATAAAAGCTTAAAGACAGAGTACAGCTAGGTATGGCCACTACCCTAACATTTATAATGGTGTCACTTTGTCATAGGTTCTGGCCAGAGATTCTAAGTGTGCGACAAATTTCTACATCGCCAGGCGTGTAAGGTCACTATTCACCCAGTAGCCCCAGGCCCACCATGTCCTGAGTCACTCTGAGGTCCAGGCTACTCCTCTGTCCATTTTGCCATCTATTCCTTCCTGTTCAGGTAAGAATGACTACAAAAATTAGAAAGAAATAAAATGAGGATGGATGAGATAAAGTTCTTCTTTTTTTTTTCATTTAAAAAACTGACCCATCTACTGCACCTGGAAGATAGAGATGACCACACTCCCTAAATATAAATTAAGAACACCAAAAGTTGGCCAAGGAGTGGCCTGAAGGAAGAGAGCAGCAATCGACATCCTGTGCATATTCTTGTGTAAATGGATCCTTCCCCCAAAGTTCTGACTCAGAATGTGAACAAGGATGGAAAAGGGGGTAGGGGATGAGCACCTGCATATAAATGCCCCAGGTAGTCCTGAGTTACATAAGATGAACTTTGTAAGACACTCTGACCTGTTTCACAAAGGGGTCCGCCATCATGTCTGCCTCATTAGAGTCTGTCCCACTGGTCCAAATGGCTTCTGGGAGGCCAGCAACTGGCCCCAAGGCAGAGGAAGACTATGACAGTCAGAGTATTGGATTCAAAACAACAACCACAGTCTTCATTGCAGTAGATGGGGTTGTCAACGCTGGATCAAATTTCGATGGCCCACTCCTTCCCACTCTGAACCCTTCCTGCTTCCATCATTCCTCAAATATGTGTTGAGGACCTGTAAAGGCCTGAGTTAAGTCCTGGAGCTCTGAGGGGAGATGGACAGTAAGCAGTGATCTTAGCAAATAGGCAGCTGTCTAAGAGGCCTGCCACAGAGCCAGGGACACGCACAACTGTACCAAGGTATGTGGCAGGGCTCCTTCCTGTGGCAAGCTACACTGGATAGGGAGCCCTGGCCAGGACAAAGGCTCCAGGAAGGATCATGGTTTCAACTTTAACACGCTTGATAAACTTCATCCCTAAAACATATGCCATTGGTCCACTTCTGCTGCTGTCCCTCATAGATACGGTACTGAGGAAAACCAAGAAAAGACAAGGAGGCCTGTTGTAAAGCAGTGGTTTCAGAATTGAAATATTCTGCCTAGGAGGAAGCATGAAACTCATGAAACTCAGAAAGCTAAAGAAACATACAAGGCTCAGGAAACTTACAGCAGTTACAGGACTCACGAGGCCCTTCCCCAAGGTTCCAGAAACAGTAACATCTGCTGGGAGGAGCAGACTCTCTGGTGAAACTGCCTACAAGCTGTGCAAAGATACAGCTTTTGTGAGTCACCATCCATGCTAGGGTGGCCTTTTCTGTGATACAGCTAGCTGCCTTTGACTAACCTGTGACCTGTGAGTAACCTGTTACATATGTTTCTGTCAGTGACTCCAATAAATGCAGGCTAGACTTCGTGGAAGTGTTTCTTTGTTCGGTCATCGGTATCCTGTCTAGAGTAAATAGGCAGTTAGTTGCTCTTATCTTCTCAGGAAGTCACCCAAGCCCATAAAATAACCTTTTCAGCCACCTCACATCTTAGCCATGTGGTGACCAAGGGGGCAGAATTTTGCTTCCCTTGGAAATTCATGCATCATTCACCTCCTAATTTCTGGAATGACCTCTTATTCTTGAGCAGTGTAACCAGCACTGGCAGGTCAAAGCTTAATCAGTCACAATCAGTCACAATCAGTCACAGCTTCTGGCCTCCAGAAACTCACTCTTTGCTGGCAGGAGGCACAGTTTTAGGGAATCTTAAAACAGATCCCAGAACATTCTGGTAATAAGTCCTAGAAGTGTTGCGAGCTCCCTGAAGCTGAGAAACACAAGATAAGAGGAGAAGGTTTTCTGTCCCGCACCATCCACCTACACAACAACGCATTTGAATAACACTGACATGTGTGTCAGACAGAACACATGACCTTTGGAACTGGAAAGAACCACAGCCTGCATTAGGCCACTCAGAGATACCACTGTGCTGTGAAATATGGGACCTAGGTGATCTGCACACATTTCAAAAAGCAGCTAAGCAAGGTTCCAAAGATTAGTAGGAGACCTGAGTTAGAATAATCAAATCCTGAGGTTTCACATACTGGTGAGATAGGCAGATTTGTTTTGTTCACTGACATTTTAAAATGCCATCGACTGTCACCATTATTTCAAGACAATTTTAAAAACAACAAAAAGAAAATGAAGATCTTTATCTCTAAATTAAGGAAACTCCTTAGAATTGAATTTATTCTTAGGGAAAACTACATCCATTGTTTTTATTTTTCTGTATTTTAATATAGAAAGTCTCAGAAACCAGTGTGGTTCAAGGACCTGCATCTGGGAGCTATTGAATTACAACATTTTAAAATTACAAAACATCTCATAAATAACCATGTCCGGCCACCCCTATCATGCTTGATTTCCTTGTGTAACATACTTGACTAACATGTCCAGTTAGCTGTAAGAACAACACTGTGGTAAGGCCATTTTGACATATGGACATCTTGACATGTAAAGTACAGAATTATAATTGAGGCCTTGAGGTAACAGCAGAAAATGCCAACTACTGTAAAATAAAAATAAAACTGTGATCCTCTTTAGTGCTTTCAACCCTAACCGCAGACCCACCTCTGTGTCATCCATTCACCAAGATTAAGCCATTCTAAAGTGGCAAGTGATGGTCTGTGTCCCAAGATTGGAGCCCAAGGGAAGGGAAGAAGAGCATCAAAGGAGGAAATAGGAAAATGGACCAAAAGTATCAATTTCCCAGTTAGTTTAGAAAAAGATAAGAAAGGGCTGGAGGTGTAGCTCAGTTGGTAGAGTACCTGCCTAGCAAGCTCAAAGCCCTTGTATCACACAAAGTGGAAGTGCTGGCACACACCTGTAACGCCAGCATTCAGGAGGTGGATGGATGCAGAGGATCCAGAATTCAAGGTCATTCTCAGCTACATAGCAAGTTCAAGGCCACCCTGAGCTATGTGAGACCTCGCCTCAAAAGTAAATTTAAGTAAGAGAGTTGGTATCTTGGTAAGCTTTCCTGATGCCTTAAAAAACATGTTCAAATATCCAGGGTTCCCACGACCACATCAGCAGCATATGCTAAAATGTGCAGGGCATCAAAGAGCATGCCAAACAGCAGAATTTGGTAGGATTATCAAAAATCATGACAACCTGGAGTATGTTTAGACAACCATGACTGGTAGGCAATGGAAATACATTTCTCCATAGAGTCTGTGGAGGTCCCACTCTGGCCACCAGAGCATCACAAAGATAATGTCATTCCTTTCCCTGTAAAAGCTCTTCTAGACCGTCATAGCTTCGGGTGCTTCTCCAGAGAAGTAGGCTCAGTTCCTCAGAGAGCCCCAAATGGACACCATCCTCTGAGCAAGTTTTGGCTTGTTCTGTTGCTCTTCCAGGGTGGCACCGGGACTGAATTCAGCTCTGTAGGCATGACTCTGCTGTGAATCACTGCTTTTTCCACTGCAGAAAATGTGCTCTTTCCACAGCACGTGCTCTTTCCTAACAACACGTAATGCTTTCTATTAACCATGCCTCCCTGCTGATGTTGTAACAAAACAGTCAGCATGTGGGCCCTATATTGTGGCATCCAGCTTGGGGTTATGGGGAGGCCCCTAGGATGCTGTCTGAGAGGAAAGGGAGCCGTGAGCTACCATGACTGGTAACCGCTCCACAGCAAGTCATTGAAGTCAAATGAAGAGCCTCCAGACAGCCTATCCTCCAAGCATTAGCAGGCTAGCCTTCAGCAAATGGGCCACCCTTGACTCCCTTCTGTTCCAGCCAAAATCTCTGTGGCACAGGCCTCACTCAGAGCAATAGGAAGCCAAGAAACCCTCAAGGAATGGTGTAGTGTCCCAAGCCTTCTATCCCCACATGCCCTTGGAGTTTTCTGCCTGGGGACAACCTAGAGGTATCTCAATTCCTCCCAGAATGACAAATAGACCTGGGAATAGTAGGGAGATTTGACATAGTGACATTCAATGCTTGAACAGGCAGAAAAAAAATAAATAATTCAGAGAAAGCTCCAAAAGGGAAGGTCCGTAGGAAATGCCTCATTTGCCACTTCTGATTGACTTTCCCACAGCATGAAATTTTCTCTTCTGCTATGAGAGAAAGGTTCTCTAGCTCAGTCCCTATTTCCATCACTGTATTGATCTTTAAAATGTTTCAGAGGGTGAGTGAGACAAGTCTTCAGGACATTATAACCATGAAATGTTTATGGATACACATTAAATAACAGCCCTAGAGCAAAACATCTCGGGGTGAACGAATTCTGATTCAGTTGCCTGTTGACCACAGATGCGTGACCACGAACATCACACACACAGACACACACACACACACACACACAGACGGACGGACGGACGGACAGATGGATGGACGGACGGATATGTGTGCACATACACACGTGAAACCATCTGTGAAACCACCCCAGGATAGCTTTTTCTCTAGAACCAGGCTCCACCTACGAGCCTTCCCCATTAGTGTGAACAGCACTTGGATGACAGTGATTCATGGCATTCCTCATTTAGAACTAAACAACTCTTATGAGGGTCCCAGGAGGATGCAGTTCATTCACTATCAAAACAGATCTGAACTGTCCAACCATTTATCTTCCCTCCCTTTTGCCCCCACTAATTCTGGGGTCTGCCAGAAGCCATCCTGCCTAATTCTCTTTATTACTGTTAATATTAATAAAGATGGCGGGGCTAATGGGAAGAAAATGTGTTTCAGTGCAGGGGAGACCATCCCCCCACTGCAGAACACAGTTTCAGCATTAAGATTTCATTAGCATTAATGTGAATTCTGCCAGTGAAAGATTTGGAAGTGGAGACAAGATTCTGCCAAGACACACATTGTTTTCCTTTCATTAGATGGACACTTTCAAGGATATTAAAAATACAACACAAATTAGGCATGTCATGAGACGACAGAACACTACTCCTGCAGAAATGTCAGAAATGTCAAGTTGGCTGCAGATAAGCAGTGTGTGGCGGAGCAGGTTCCTGTCCTGCATGGCAAAGGTTTGCATTTTGGTTCTCTATTCATAGGGATTTCTGTAGAGTTAGACAGGCTTAGAAAGGACTTTGCCCAGATGCCCTGAACCTGAAGGAAACCAGATGGCCCGAAGCAGCCCTGTTCCCCAGTGTAACACCAGGAAAGAGGAGGAGATGTGTCTGGGAGCCCTTCCAGGCCCATCCTCAAGTAAGAACAGCTGTAGTTACCAGAGCTTCTCCAAGCTTCCATGCCAAAAACTACCTGCCCAGGAAGCTGGCTGGAGCCAAGACCCTGTGGAGTCCGCAGGGACTCTACAATGGGAGCATGGACTTTTAAAAGAATCCTTAGATTGCACCAAAGATTGGCNAGGCAAACGATGGATGCTCTCTGAAGAGGCGTGGTNGTCTCAGAAAAAGAGAGTCTGCCAGTGGCTAACCATACAACAGTATGTTACCATCTGCCTCACTTTCTCCTGGCTGAGCTATTACACTTCTCCTGATGTAAAGGAGACTGATGGGCAGGTTCACCATAGTTAATGGTGGCAAAGACTGGCTGAAGTGATCAACCACCAAGCCTTCAAACTTGGTTCACCACACATACCAAGTATCTGAGACTGGTCCTAGCATTGCTATATACATATCACAAGTCTTAAGGTCTCTATTGCTGTGAAGAGACACCAAGACCATGCCAACTCTTACAAAGAAAACATTAAATTGGGGTGGCTCTCCTACAGTTTCAGAAGTTCAGTCCATTATCATTATGACCTCGAGCATGGTGGCTTGCTCAGTAGCTAAGAGTCCTACATCTTGCAGACAGCAGGAAGATACACTGGGCAGTATCCTGAGCATAGAAAAACCTCAAATCCTGCCTCCACAGGGACACACTTGCTCCAACAAGGTCATACCCACTCCAACAAAGCCACACCTCCTAACAGTGTTGCTCCCTATGAGATTATGAGGCCAATTACATTCAGATTACCACAGCACACGTATGAATGCACATATTCAGAAACTGAAAACTAAAGACATTTTTGCTCATATTCTCTTGGTCTTTGGGAGGACAGAGAAGCACGGGATAGAAGTGAACTGAACACTAGNGTTCCTGGTACAACTTCTGTCCGTTCTCACTGCTGCATCCATGCGTGCATGTTCCGTAGAGTCACATACCTTTTTGTGACAAAAAAAAGGGTCACTTGTGACTATAACAACAATAGTGTTTCTGCCTTGAGGCTTTGGTGCTGATAAGGGTTCTCATATCACTTACATCTCTAAGTCTTGTGGTAGCTAAAGATTTCTTCTGCCCCCACTCCCAACCTGGGAATTCAAGGAAGCTGGAGAGTGAAAGTAGAACAAATCATAACCCCTTTCTTAACAGAAAGAATAAGAGAGACCCGTATTGGCAACACTCTACCAAACTATACAATTGACCACATCTATGTTCTTGGAAAATTCCAAATGGACAGTACCACATAGTATCAAAACAGCTACATTATCCCAATGGATACGTGCCTTTAAATAAAAATTTATTCATTTGTGTAACAGCATTAACATGAGAATTTAATTTTCTATATGTCTCTATTCCTTATTAAAAGTTGATACAAGTGGAATAGACTAAAGAACTCTGTTTCGGCTCTATTTTTGCAAAATAAGATGAATGGAAACATCAACATACCGTCCCTACCGCCACCCTACCCCCTACCTTCCACCTCCGCCTCAAACCTACCATAACCACCACCACCATGCCCTGTGCTGGGAGAGCTGTGTCCCCAACACAGCTCCATGTTCTGACTGTACCTGGATAGGCAAAGCAGACAGCATTTGAAATAAGTTATCTAGATAATCTCTGGTCCTGAGGCCATTAACATGTTTTCCTACAAGTCAAGCTTATTATCAAGACAGGCAATACAAGCAAAAAAGCAAATTAAATACTAATATATATATATATGTGTGTGTGTGTGTGTGTGTGTGTGTGTATTTAAGTTATATATACATACATACATATAGACAATAACTCAAGATCTTTCTGTGGTATTTTTTAATGGGATTAGCAGTTTAATCAGTCTCTATAAGGCAAGATGGACATAAGAGTTGACAGTGTCATAGCTCGGAGCTCACTGAGATAATCTCCACAGAGAACATGGATTTCCTACCACTTAGCTCCCATTCCCCAGCTAAGACACTCAGCTGTACCCTCTGGATACATCACAGCCCAGTCTACAGTGAAGAAGAAAAGACCCAAAGACTCACCAGAAAATGTGTTTCTCACCAAACACAACCACTCACCCCTAAGTGACAGTCAAGGAAGAAGCCAAAAGGCCCTTGGCCAGGCACCATCAAGGAAGGGCAAGGCCTTGTCTGCACTNGGAAATTTGACTTGCTTTGGTCTAGCTCAGTAATCATGGCTCTCCAGTTACAAGTAGATCTACTTACATCTAACTGCAGCTGCTAAAGCCAGGCACCCCCCACAGGCCCCCACACATGCACATAATTTTCTCTTCAAAAGTGTATTTCACCTCTTTTTTTCAGGGAAGTAGCAAGTGATGCTTTCACTATTCCATGAAAAATGCAAATACGGCTCCAGTGAGAANGGATTCAGCTGCTCCTATGTGTCTCAGGAATGACTCCCAGTCTCATCTTCTATGGGCCTTTTAGCAGTTNAGACATTTAGTGGGTTATTAAACCATTAGCCATGATGGGCCAGGAGAAAGAGAGTGAAATACCATTCAGCTCACACCAACTTACCAAGAGAATATCCTCAGTNAGAAAAAAGTATTCAGGATTGGGACTATTGCTNNNNGNNAA
>LZPO01017297.1:942449-958724 GCA_001675575.1 Neotoma lepida | reverse complement strand
TACTCGGTAGCCCAGGCTGGCCTCGAACTCACAGAGATCCGCCTGCCTCTGCCTCCTGAGTGCTGGGATTAAAGGCATGCGCCACCACCGCCCGGCGTAAACTAACTTTTAAAAGTCCATCCCAGAGTGTATTCTATCTATTCTTGGCCAATTCTTTTCTGACAGTTCTGGGAAAATTATGATTGAAAATCTTTGGCTCTGCTCTAGATTTTGGAACACTCCATAGATCTTGAAATGTCCTGCNGATCTTGATGTTTAGATGCTTATCTGAGTGACCATTTTGCTGGCTCCTTGCCCTCTCCTAAGTTCATAGCTCCCATCACAGAATTAGCTAACTTGAACATAACCCATCATTTTGTCACTTCTGACAAACCACCACNAAGTCTGACCCCCAAGGGGCACATGTTTCATTTAAAGCCAGTTTCATGAAAGTGAGAAAAAGAATGTTCAAAAAGTGGGTTATGATCTTCCTAGCTGAAACATTAGACCCAGCAAGAGGTCTAGTGCTGTGGGTCAGAATGGGTGTTTTTTTGCCAGCTTCTTGTTACCCAGCATATGACTTCCAGGGAAGCCTGCAAGGCAGGGATGAGCAGGAAGTTATTTTATGATAAGCACTCAGCTCCTTGTTGATTGTTAAAGACCATGCAACCCCAAGATTCTTTTGGGAGCTGTTGGGTTTTTTTGTTGCTATTGTTGTTGTTGTATTGATTTTGGGGGGCTAGGAATGGGGGTGAGGAATGAGACAAGATTTCTCTGTGTAGCCCTAGCTATCCTGGAACTTGCTCTGTAGACCAGGCTGGCCTCGAACTCAGATCTGCCTGCCTCTGCCTCCAGAGTGCTGGGATTAAAGGTGTGTGCCACCATGACCGGTCAACTCTGGGATTCTTGCACACCTCCACATGTGTACTCCCAGGGGAGATGTCCCCAGGAAGTGCTTGCAAAGGGTGTCATTTAGGAAGGAGGGACTTCAACTTGAGGTTTGTTTTCAAAAGAAGGGCTTTAAATGACCCCTCCCATCAACCATGAAAGGGACCTAAGAGATCTTAGCAGTGATGAGGAAGAGGGTAATGGAATAGATGTGACCCAGAAACAGAACACATTAAGGAAGGAGGCAGGGGCACAGGGAAGCAGATGAGCTGGAACATGTATGTAAGAAAATGTAATTGCATAAACAATCTACCTTGCATGCTAACTTAAAAATCAGGGAGCTGGGGAGATGGCTCAGTAGTTAAGAGCATTTGTTGTTCTTGCAGAGGACCCAGGTTCGACTCCCAGCACCCTCATGGCAGCTCACATCTTTTTGTAATGCCAGTCTCAGGGGTATCTGACGCCCTCTTCTGGCCCCCATGGGTACTGCATGCTGGTGGTGCACAGACACATATGCAAGCAAAATACCCATACACATAAATATAAATCAATAATTAAAAAAATAAAAATAAGCTGCACACTGGTGGGCACAAACCTTTAGTTCCAGCACTCGGGAGGCAGAAGCAGGCAATCTCTGTGAGTTCCAGTCCAGCCTGATCTACAGTGAGTTCCAGGACAGTCAAGGATACACAGAGAAACCCTGTCTCAAAAAAACAAAATAAACAAATTAAATTAATAAATAAAAATAAAATAAATGATCTCTCATTAGTTGAGAGGTTTGGAAGCATCATAAGAAGAATGTATTTTTTTTAACTTTTATTTTATATGTGTATGTCGTCTGTGTACCACCTGTGTGTCTGGTGCCTGTGGAGGCTAGAAGAGGGTATCGGGTCCCCTAAAACTGGAGTTACAAACAGTTCTGAGCTGCTGAGAACTGACCTTGGGTTCTCTGAAAAGCAGCCTGTGCCCTTAACCACTGAGCCATCTCAACCCAGCTATTTTTTAATCCGACCATTAAACCTTGACGAGGCTCAAAACTTTGAAGGCAAGGACTAAGGAATGGGTCAGCGGGTAAAGTGAGGACAGGAGCTTGGATTCCTGGCACCCATTTGAACGTGGGATGCGGTAATGTGTAACCACAGTGCTGCCTTAAGGAGACAGACAGAGCCTAGAGCCTCACTGTCAGCCAGTCTGAAACGGTGAGTTCCAGTGAGAGACCTTGTCTTAAAAAATGAGGTGGAGAATGACAGAGAAGGATGCCTGACGTTGACCTTTGGCCTCCATAAATATATAAACAGGCAAGTGTACTCCCCACCCCACCCCCACACACAGATACAGACACCACACACACACACACACACACACACACACACACACACACAAACATGTGTGCACATACTATACAGGCACACATTAATAATAATGATAAATAAGATAAGTAAAAAATGTATAAAATATAAAAAATTTAATTAAGGGGGGTGCCATTCCTGGAATTTTATAGCATTCTTTCATAATGTGAAGACACTGTCTGAAAAAACACCTTTTGCTTGTATACTTGAACTTTTTAATTGGATAAGCTAGTTCACACTGCACACTGACTCTCTAAACCAAACAACAGAAAGGCTTTCTGCTCTCTGTTCTCAGGTCCCCCANGGCTTGTACTCCGTTCTTCTGCTCTCTCCAGTGTGAGAACTGCCCTCACCTCAGCTAAAGTCCCCGAGCATCACTCAGGAGCCTGGAAGAGGCCACACACACAGACCTTCATTCCTGGACATTTGCTTTTCCTTTTCGTATTAAAGGAAAAAAATCTCAGCCTGAGATAGCTCAGCCTTCAGATGAAGGGAAATAAAATCCATATTCATCACACATATCTAAATTTGGACTATTTAATACTTGTGTGTGGTTTTATTTTGAAGCCTGTTCTAGTCTAAACCCTCAGAGGTGGTTTAACATCCCTAATCCCTAAATTCTAGTATCTCAAAAGGCCAATCCAAACCGATATTCACGTTCATTATATTCCCCCAGCTCCCATTAAGCCAGGAGGAATTCTTTGGAGGGGAGTGTTATTTGAATAAAACTTCTCAGAATTGTTTCACTGGAAATATTGATCTGGGCCCCCTGAGAAGAGGCACATGTGTGGGGCCATGTGGCTGCCCAGAACTGCTGTCATTATTCAGTAATTGCACAGTATTGCATTTCCAAAATGACACAACTACCTCAAAAGCCAACTTATGAACAGTTAGCCAGTGCAGAAATAGACCATAAAAATATCTACATAGACAGAAATTGAGTAGAATGGATAGGGCATTTCAAAGGGAACCTCGTACATTTTACTCACTATTCAAAGCAAGAGAAGTTCCCTCTATTCTAATCTAGTAGGACATCAGCCCCAACAAAGCTTAGGGTTCTAAGTGGCAGAGACCACAAAGCATTGGNTCCAGAGGCCACCTGTAAGCAGAATGTTCTAGTACAGTGTAAGCCCTCTATCCCACTTCAACCCATCTGGCCCAGCTTAGGCATCAGCTTCACCTGTTGATTCTCATGTGGACAAACACAGCTGAGAAGCCACATGATGTGGAGCTGTAGTGTGAAGTAGGCAGACACTCAACAAAGGTACAAGCAGCACCGATGACCTGGGGACTGGGGTTAACTGCTTACTAATGAGGTGACTGCAACAAAGCCATGCAACCTGTGTAATCTTCAACCTCCTCCTCTGCAAGGTGTAGATGCTAGTAACACCGGACGTTTCTTCCCTTACTAGTGGACCAGTGAATTGCAGCACAANGTTCAAGCTTCAGACTTTCAAGGCAGGAACTGCAGGGCATTAAATTAACAGTGCCCCTCGTAGGTACCACTCCTCTTAATGCAGTGATCTCTCTGGTGCTCAGCTAGTGCAGATTCCTAGGGAAGCACTATCCCTCAGTCTACATCTGCCACATCTGGTCCTCCACTCCGGCACAACCATGTACAACCATCTATATCTTCTTTTGCATTCATGTCATCATCAGCTTCCTCCATTCACAAACCCAGACTGCAACCACCTCCCATTGCTGTATCCAATCCTCAGAGGAAATCACACTCAGGTCTCTAGCTTGGGCATGTCAAAGCTTGTCTGGACCTTCTTTAACTTACTAAGGTTACACTCCTACTAGGGAGGAAAAGAAGACTGAGGCAAACCAGAGGGCTGAGTCCCAGCTCAGCTTTTCAACTGCGGCAGACAAACCACCCTACCAATTACTGTTAGATCATGGGCTTGTCATTCTGAGACGCTGATCACTCTAAATGGTTAGATCCCACAGCTGAAATGAGACCATCCCTCACCTCTGTCTGNCCCCTCCCCTTTCTGGGACAAGAGTCAAAAAGCCATGCTGTCCTCTGGCTTCACAGTCCTAATTTACAGTANTACCTAGTACCTGGCCCATCAATGCTCCTTGTCAAGTGGGCTATCTCAGATTAAATCACATGGTGTGGAATTCCCATCATCCCCNGAAAGGATTTAAGATGCCTTCCTTTGTTTGGGGGTTTCTCTGAAGGCTCTTCCCTGGGTCCCTGCACTGCCACCATCATCCTGTCCATGGTGGCTATCTTTTACCTTAAGCTATGTCTCTTAATGAAGTTCTTCTCTGGGTTTTAAAGGGAAACGCCTCTCTTTCCCTTTAAGGTCTCATTNTGTTGTCTCTGATATGATGGACTATCCCTTTCTAATGCTCTCCTACCTTAGGGCCCTATCATGGTTCCCACAGGTACAATGCTCTCTCCCCTAATAAAGCTCACATATGACGAGTAATTTTGTGTCAGCTCTTGTCCCAAACCAACCACTGTCACACTCTTTCTCTAGCAATTACTACCTCTCATTTGTCAGAATATGGGCCTAATTTGGCTCACATCCTGCCCCCANGTTCTTAAAGGCATGCCTGTCCGCTTGCATTTGGACTGTGCATGTAACTAAGAAAATGAGAGAGAAGTATGTGAAGAGGTTTGGTAGAAACTCTGGGAAAGATGTGTGTTGCCCTGTGAGTAAGAAGTTAAACTTCCCTTGGCTTCCTAGGAACAGCTGTTCAAGAAAAGGATGCCAGGAATGTTCAGCCGCCTTGCTCCACACTTAGGATGAAGCCACCCAGATGGGAAATCAAGCCAAGATGTCACAGAAAAGAAAGAGACGCCCATGTTCAGTCCACCTTCAAGCCTGTCTGCTCTCTGAGCTTTTCATACTAAAGCAAGTGTGGGCAATGAGAGGCACATTTTCGAGTAGACTTCCTTCATTTAGTCCAGTGTTTGGAATACAGATAGCCACCGTTTACGATGGATTCTTGTCCCAACAAAATATAAGTTGACTTGCATTGAATCCACTTAATCTACAGAACATCCTAGCCAAGCAACACGATGTACAGTGTAGTGTCTTGTTGCCCTCATGGTCTCTGACAGCTATCAAGAAACCCCCGCCACTATCAGGTATCCGAAGAGAGGGATTTATTGCATATTGAGAGCCCCAGGAAAGATCAAAATTCAAAATATTTGAAGTTTCTTTTGAATATGCGATAGTTTTCACATCACTATAAAATGGAATAGTCATAAATCCAACCATGTTAAGTGGGGGGCAGTCTGTAGGTATCAGTCACTATGCCTGGGAGGCAGCATCCAAACCTGGCCAATGCTGAGTCCTGCTCAGAAAGCAAGTCCAGACCCTGCTTATGGCAAAACCATTTCTATCCATCACTTTTGCTTGAATGTATTCTTTTTGTCAGGCCTGTAAAACATTCAAGTATAGACAGTTCATAGATCCCTTAAGTTTAGACCATCCTATTTCTGTTCAGGGTTAGAATTCATTTTTTTTTAATGCATGTGGATGTCCACCTTTGTGTGTGAATACATGGTCTAGTGTATGCAAATGCATATGTGTGCTGCTACATGGGCATGTATGTTCACATCTGGAGCCANAGGACTACTTCAGGTATCATCCTCAGAAGCCCCCACCTCCTCTGACATGAGGCCTTTCTCTGGGCCAGGGCTCACAACTAGTCTAGTCTGGTTAGCTGGGCAGCCCCAAGGCGCCTCTGTCTTTGTTTCCCCAGCGGCAGGGTTACAAGTGCTCCAGCACATCTCACCCATTTCTATGTAGCTTCTAGGGACTGAACCCACTTACAAGGCAGGNGAGCGCTTCACCAACTGAGTATCCCTGCCANACCTCAGATTTGGTTTTTATAACCTGTGAAAGAAAGCATTCTGAACACTATTTCACAGATGTGACCTGTGGTTAGATGACTTCCACGAGGTCAGGTAGCTACAGTGGTTGTGGCACTGGGACAAGAACCCTGGTCACCTGTGCCTAGTCAAATGTGATTTTGGCAGAAGGGAAGGGATTTTTAAAGACCTCCAGTGGGTTGTGACAGTACAAGCCTGTAATCTCAACATCTGAGAGGCTGAAATCAGGAGGATCCTGAGTTGAGAAGCCAGTGTGGACCACACGGCAAGCTCTAGGCCNGCATGAGCTACTTAGTGAGAAGCTGCACAGCCAGACTCTTTAGAGTTAATTAATTACTATACCTGGCTGGTAATGGCCATGCACGCCAGTGATCCTAACACTCAGGGGGTTGAGGTAGACCTCACAAGTTTAAGAGAACCCCAGTCTGGGCGGGGAGGGGAGGGGATCTATAGTCTCCATTGCGGCTGATGAATTCACCTCTGACTGAGCTCAGACATACTAGAGAAAGGCATGCTTCACAGAGCACAGCTCACGAGCAGCTGGGGGAAAGCCCTGATGAACCTCACTTCCTTCCACCAACAGCTCTCTCCCCCACATGGTTCTCAGCATTGTCTGAACTTCCCTGTTACTCACTTGTGAGTAAGAGCAGGCCAGGCCAGCTGCAGACATGCTCTGCTGGTTCCCTGTGTGCTGCAGCCTCCTTGTAGGTCCCTAGCACAACACAGCTCTCTTCCAAGGCCCTAAGGAGGCCAGGCTCTGCAGGCCAACAAGCCACAGGGGACCTCAGGAGCCACCTGTTATTGTGACCAGATGCTGCCTAATCAGTTTGTTTTGATGGGAGTTTTCCAAAGAGGAAATAAAGCCTACATTTATTTTATTCTTTTAAAGGCCACTTGTCCAGCCCCTTTAAATATTTGGAATTCATTGTTAAATTCACTGGANGTAGGAATGAAGAGCACTCTGCCCACAGTCAGTGTGATCCTCTGGATAGGGAGTAAAATTCTGGGTTTGCTGGCAACTTGTTCTATCAGCTAGGACAAGATGTTGTCATCTACAGAGTTCACACCTAAGAATAGTACAATAAAGTTACCAGAAAAAAAAAATACTCATAGTGCTTAAGTAAATTCATATTTTAAGAGAGTACATTCATGGTTATCCTGGGGTACTATAGCCCATGGGCTGTGGATTGGAGATGCAAAGGTTTGCTACATAATAAAGGACATGAAAACAAAGGAACTTCTATGAGCAAGTGTAATACAGACATTTCAATACATCTCTCCCCCCTNAAGTGTGTCATCGTCTTAAGCCCTCANGCCTCAGAAAGCAGCTTTATTCACTGAGGTTATCGAGACAAAACACTGTTGTGGAAGTGTGCCTAATCCCATAGAGCTCGTGTCCTTTAAAAGAGAGCTGTGTGGAGACACAGGCAGACCTCACAGGATGAAAGCAGACATGTGTATGCCAAGTAGCACCAGAGATGGCCATCAACCATACTCACATCCTTGATCTGGGAAGCCCAACCTCCAGGGCTAGGAGACTTTCTGTACACTTCTGTAGTCTCAACCACCCATTTGTGGTATTCTGTCTGNCAGTTTGCCGGGAACAGCCTACCTCATTCAGAGCTTCACACCTGAGGCTTCTTCAGTTTGGGGGTAGCTGACTCCCTCCTTTTCACCATCCCACCTTTTCTGACCACCCCAGCATCCCTGCTCCACGATTCTTGTGCCACTAACGCACCAGCATGCCCTGCAGGTGGGTTGTCATTGGAGACCAAAGGGTTTGTGGTGAGGCTGGTGTTTACCTTTCTCCCCTGGTAGCNTGCTGAGTACCTTCCAGTACCGTGAACACTAGTCAGTAGGGGTGAAGGCTCTAGGTAGGCACCAGTTTGACTTCTCCATGTTTAATAAGATATGTAGGTGTTGTCTTTGCAACAGGGACTTACCATCAGTTTGTGAAGAGCAACCAGCAGCCTTGGGAATAGCCTGAGTTGTTTGGGGGTTTCCATGGGATTCCTTTGGCCAACAGCTCAATAAGATGTAACCCATTTCTGGCACTGGAGATTTCACAGAGAGATGTCTTGCTGGGGCTTTGTCTCCCCTATTATTTGGTGATCCCATTTATATTTCTTTCATGTATGTGTATATTTTAAGAAGTTTCTACTGTAGTAGGTTTCCATATGACCCCTCAAATGGCCCTTAGTGTTAGTTGTCCCTCCCTGTAATTCTTCCCTTANCCCCTCCTCATCTTCCCCTCTCCATTCCAGTCTCCCCTCCATAACTAGAAATATATTCTATTTCCCCTTCCCTCCCTGTTAGTCCTTTACTCTATGCCTAACCCCTGTAGCATCCCTATTGGTGGCTTAAAAGCTAACATACCATGTTTCTTTTTTTGAGTCTGTTACCTCACTCGGCTAATTTTTTATCTAGCTCCGTCCATTTACCTGAGAGTTTCATTATTTATCTTTTAACAGCTGAGTAATATTCCATTGTATAACTGTACCACATTTTCATTATCNATTTATCTGTTGATGGACATCTAGGCTGTCTCCAATTTCTGGCTGTTGCATATAGAGTAGCAATGAACATGGTAGANCAAGTGTCTCTGTGGTAGGATGTAGAATCCTTTGGGTACATGCTCAAGAGTGGTAAAGCTGGATTGTGGGGTAGTTCTATTCCCAGCTTCCTAGAGAGTAAACCTTTATTAAGGCTATATATTATGCTAGGTGTGGTGGTGTATGTCTTTAATCCCTCTCAGCACTTGAGAGGCAAACACAGGCAGATCTCTGTGAGTTCAAGGTCTGGTCTCCCTATTCTACATACTGAGTTCCAGGACAGCCAGGGCTANAGAGACAAATCCTGTCTCAAACAAACAAAGACTATATGTGATACTCAGTTGGTAAGGTATTGCCTTGCAAGCATGAGGACCTGAGTTCAATTGCCAGAACCCAGGTAAAACGCGGGATGCCACCAGGCGGCAGTTGTATCAAATGCTCTCTGGGTAAGTGTGGCTCTCACCCTTTACCGAGAAGCTTCTTTTTCAGCAGAGACCGCTTATAGACTCCAACTGATCAAAAGCAGAAGATAAGGGACTGTGGAGTGCCCAGACCCAGTTAGGACATCTATAACACAACCTCTACACCCAAGGCTCAAGGAACATCAAGGAAGGAGGCAGAAGGACTGTGGGACCCAGAAGACAGGAGAACTGCTGTGAGACAGTGTCTTCCAGACATGACAGGGATGCTGCACCCATGAGCTTTCAACAATGGCTGTCCACNTAAGATCTGCACAAGACCACACCAGTAAATATCCCAACATGGATGGGGAAATTCAATGAGGCCCAAGCCCTGGATAAAGACCTGCAGGCAAGCAATGGCTGCTGAGGGAGGAGAATCAGTTTTCTCCAGAGATNAGCACCCTGATAGATTTCCCAATTCTATGTGGTCAGCCNTAAATACATGTACATGTGCCACACTAATTGGACTCAGTAATATGTGTGTGTGTGTGTGGTGAGTGCGCATGCTTGCACACGCACACAGGCAACAATAATAATTATAGAAAGCGATCATGAATATGGGGGGGATGGAAGAACATGGAAGGAGTTCGGGGGGAGAGAAGGAAGGGTGAAAACTACTTAAATACAGTATACTCATGTATAGAATACTCAAAAAAAATTTAAAATTTAAAAAGCATTGGGAATGTAATGGGAAACAGAATAATAGTTAAGTAGGATCACNGTTAGAAGGACAGACACTCCCTGGAGTAGTTGGAGGTTTCTTTTCTTTCTCTAGAGTTCCCTAGAGAAGGTTGAGTGCAGACCAGAAAGAGCCCAGGTAACTTTTGAGGAAGAGTAATTGTCTACCTAACAACCTACGTGGGGTGGGGNTAGGGTCCGGAGCCACTCNGAAAAGAGACTTCTGAGTTCAAACCCAGCTCTATCCTGCAGCAATTGACTCCTTAATCAGCTGTGAAATCTGTAGTGAGAAATTCATTCTGAAAAATAATTAAAATGTGGAGAGTTGCAAATGACCACCTGGAAAACATGAGGCAGGTCTGCCTCCTCTCTGGAGGGATGCCCCTGGTTCTCTCTGGCAAATCTTCCCCAGTAAAGAAGGGACAGAGATCTGGACAGTCCATTGGGAAGAACTAGAACCTTACTATTTCTTTCATGATATAATTGCCCATGTGATGGTCCCTAGTACTGATGCACAATGTATAGTGATAACAAATGAAAATTGTACCGGTGCCAGCATTTAATGCATAGTCTACCTTTTTTGTTTAGTCTTTTTTTAATAAAGATGTAGGCATTTTTCGGGNAATATCACATGCATGTTTATGGCTTCCACCTGATATGCCATGCAAAATGAAAGATTGTGGATAGCGGAACTGGAGTTGCCTTTAATCTTGATGGAAGGTGGGGCAAAAAGAGTAAAGGGGAGAGGCTTTTTTAAAAAAAACTAATGGGAGGCTGGAGAGATGGCTCAGTGGTTAAGAGCACTGACTGCTCTTCCCAGAGAACCCGGGTTACAGCTGTCTGTAACTCCAGTTACAGGGGATCCGACACCCTCACACAGACAAATGTGCACATAAAAAAATAAATAAATAAAAAGAAACTAAAACAATACTCTTTATGTACATTAATAAAAGCTGAAATGTCAAAAATAAATACAACTGGGTATGGGGGCACATGCTTTTAATCCCTGTACGAGGGAAGTAGAAACAGGAAGATCCCTGGGGGTCACCAGCCAACCATCCTAGCCAAATCGGCAACTTCTAAGTACCAGTGACAGAGACCTTGTCTGAAAAAATAAAGTGGACACTTCCTGAGGAGTGTTCCTCAGACCCAGCCTGTATACATGCACTTCTGAGTACTCATACACAAACCAAATGTATATATACTCTACGCTCACACACATGAACTAGTTAGTTCANACATTAAAAATATGCACGCCTGGAACTCTGAAAGGCTAAAACATTCAAAANAATGTGAGGGCCGGCCAGCGAGGTCCACAGCAGGTAAGGTGCTTGCTGCCATGCCTCAGGACTTGAGTTCAGTCCTTGGGACTCACATGGTGGAAGGGGAACTGATGCCATCAAGTTGTCCTTTGCCCACTGCACATATACCATGACATGGCAATGAAATGGAGCACACGTACATAAATAAATAACATGTAATTTAAATGCTTTAGTTTAAAAAGGAACTGTAAATTCTCCTGGGTGTGGTGGCTCACGCCTTTTATCCTAGCACTGTTGTATTTTAAAAACTGCAGGAAGTAATCACACTATACAACAGGGTCCACATAGGAGGTTTATTGAGGGGAAGGGGAGAGAGAAAGGGCAGAGAAGGGGCCAGAGACTGGTCCTTGGGGATGAGGAAAGGGAAAAGAAAGGAGAGAGAGAGAAACATGCGAGGTGTACAAGGCCTGCCTTTTATAAGGAAATGTGTGAATGCACACAGGAGGCACTCTTAGGGGCTGCAGCTGAGGTATATCCTGTCAGGACCCTAAGGGCAGGCCAGTACAGATGCCTAAATAATAAGCACTCCAGAGACAGAGGCAGGCAGGCAGATTTTTGAGTTCCAGGCCAGCCTGGTATACAGCCTGGTATAAAGTTCTAGGACAGCCAAGGCTACACAGAGAAACCCTGTCTCAGAAAGCTAAAAAAAAAAAAAAAAAAAAAAAAAAAAAAAAAAATTTGTGGTTCTAACCTTTGATAAACAAGAGAAATTTCTGAACTCACTGAACTCATACTATATATCTCAACTAGGANTTGTCATTACACTGTGTGGCATCCAAAATTGATTTCTGCATTGCCTCCACCTTACACCTGCCGTCCTCCACCCTTCACCTTTCACAGAGCAGGAATCCCATGAGGACAGCAGAGCCTAACTGTACTTTCAAAATCGTCTATTCCTCCATCCCTCTTGCCAAACCCCAAATCAATAAATCCCGACAGCCTCCAGAGAACTGTGGCAGCCTCCTGTGCCCTCTATGCCCCTGTCTGTTGTGTCTCTCTTCTCCTACCTCTGGNTGAGAAGAGATGAGCAGAGACTGACTCATTTGAAAGCANAGCAAACATTCCTGGCAGCACCCTGTGCTTCTCTACCTGGATCAGCCTCCCAACAGCAGCTGCAGATAGTGTTTCTTGAGGTTTAAAACCTCCCCTCTCACTCCATGGAGCTGCCTAGGCACAAGGGCTCTATAGGATTATCTCATGTTAGAGCAGGAAAGACNTATGTCCCGTGTCTGCCTCTACACCCAAACCTTTGATCCTGTGCTAAGAAAGTGCTTTGGTTGGATCCGAAGACTGGGTCACTCTTCATCTGTCAGCAGCTGTGTGAATTTGCACACATTTTCCAAACAGACTTTTACCTTCATTAGACACTGATGCTCTGTACCTCACACTATTGCCATAACCAGATGCAGGTGTGAAAACACTGTAATGAATCTTTATATAAATATCAGATGTCTTTATAGGAATATTGGATAAATATTGATTGACTACGTACCTTTCAGCTGTATGATGCAATGAGCATCTCTCAAAGTTACAGAGAAGAGCTTGTTACTTACAGTCTATGCAGGCAAGAAGGCTTTGGCAATATTCGTGTTAGTGGTCCACAATTCAGANGGGAGATAAAAGAGAGATGACCCAGATCTGAAATAGAAGGCATGGTGAAGGGTCCTAGAAAAGACTGAAGAAGTTAAGGTGAACCATGTCATAAGGTTAATTCTGGGACAGTACTATCCCACAGTCTGAAAAACAGAAGTATAACCCAAGCTCCTGGAGCTACTGAAATGACAGTGTGGTCTAGATTTAATTGCTGCACCTGAAAATGAAAGGCACTTTTCTGTGTAAGTTTCTACATTTAGGTAAAATGCTTAGTCAAGTGCAGCAGAAACAAGATGAATCTAAGAAGAGAAACCTAGTTTCTAGTGGGGTGNTGGTGGTGGTGGCACCAACACTGTGAGTTCGAGGCCAGCCTGGTACACAGAGCTAGTTCCAGGACAGCCAGGGCTGTTACACAGAGAAACTCTGTCTCAGGAAAAAAAAAAGGGGGGGGAGGGCAGGTGGAACATAGTTTCCTAAAAAAGCTAGCCTTGGACACCAGGAATTGAACAAAGATCCCTGATGAGACAAAGGACTGCCAGAGACAGCAGAGCTGGGAAACAGGTAGGAACAGCTTGCACTGTGCATTAGGCCAAGAAACATTGCCTTTAAAACTCTGCCGTGTGGTCTCAAGTCCACGGCTGCTGCCCGCATGCTAACAAAGTTTTAGGTTTGTGTGTAGTTTGCAACGCTAAAGTCTTCTCACACTGCAAGATGCTCCTCTCTGCACAAAACGCCTCCAACATGATATGTTATTGACAGGAGGACACAAGCAAACAGCACCCCAAACATCCGTTCAGTGCTGGCAGGGGCCTCTGTCTGGGAGNTGGAGGNCCCATATCCGATATAGGAAAGGCCTCCCCAGGCTTCCTTTGGTTCACCACCCACGTGGTGATTCACAACCGTCTGTAACTNAAGTCCCAGGGGACCAGACACCCTCTTCTGACCTCCACAGGCACCAGGCATATTCATGGTGCACATACATACACACAGGCAAACATTCATACACATAAAAATAAGTAAAGTTTTGGGGTTGGGAGGGTTGTTTTGTTTTTAAGTAATGGAACCTAGTTCTAACAGATGACACAATGGTGTCTCTGGAGTAGCNGTTTCCAGGATGACAAGCTGTCGCTGGATAGATAAGCATGGTGGCAAGCTGAATTACCTGATTCACATGGTTGCAAAGCGAAGATTTCTAGTTTTGACACAATTGGGACCACATTCTGGCCCAAATGCCCCTTTGTAGACAGTACCCATTCAGAGTAGACGGGAACAATTTTACCATTTTATAAAGTTTGTAAAGCAACTGGCACACATTCAGAAGCCCCTAAATCGAAACAAGCAGGAAATAGCCAAGCTTCATTTCTAAATGTCCCGTGATCCTTAGGGCTTCCCCAGGCTGGCAGGTAGATATCTAAGCTAACAATCAGGCCCTGTCACCAGACAGACTTCCAATTTGCTCAATGGCCATGGGTGGGGCTCCTCACAGCTGTACCTGTTTCTCATTTGCAAATAAGACAATGACCTCTTCCAACTTCATTCCTGCATTACTAGGTAAGATGAAAATGACATCCTAATTCTCTCCTGATGACGGAAATGCTGTAGCACTTGGCCATTGTTATTGCTATCACACACTGCTGGGACTAGTAAATTATATCAAATAATCAGGCATTTCCCCATGGCTTTATTAGAAAATAGTTGTAATGTAAAAATAAAATTAACCTCACAGAGAAGCACCAAAATACCAGGTTGAAGGAGATTTTCATGAGAGTGGGAGCGATTTCCTCAATAGGTTCACATTGCTCATCACAATGAGATTAGGTTGGTCTTGGTGGCACATGCCTGTAATCCTAGCACTCAGGAAGCTGAGGCAGGAGGATCTCAAGTTCAAGTACAGCCTAGTTTACAAAG
Organism: Neotoma lepida; assembly: GCA_001675575.1. Taxonomy (NCBI): domain Eukaryota; kingdom Metazoa; phylum Chordata; class Mammalia; order Rodentia; family Cricetidae; genus Neotoma; species Neotoma lepida. Next base: position 944,141 of record LZPO01017297.1, on the reverse strand, counting down.
CAGGACCCTGTCTCAAAAAACAAAATAGCAGCTAGGCCTGATGGACCACCCTTTAATACCAGCACTCAGCACTCAAGAGGCAGCGACAGATGGTCTCTGCGAGTTCAAGGCAAGCCAGGTCTACATATTGAGTTCTAGGTCAGTCAGGAGTACATAGAGAGACCCCATCTCAAAAAGAAAGAAAATAATAATAATAATGATAGGACTGGTGAGATGTCTCAGTAGGTAAAGGAACTTACTGCCAAACCGGATGACCTGAGCTCAATCTCCGGAATCCACATGATGGAAGAAAATAATTGATTCCTGTAGGTTGTTCTCTGACCTCCACACAAGTTCTGTGCCATACATGCATTCATACACACTCAAAAATAATAAATAAATATAAAAAATTAATTGAAAAAATCAAAATNAACCTTAATATTTGCATAGGTAGAATAAATTGCATCATCATATTGGAATGNTGTGTGACAAAACTTTCCCTGGGGAGACAAAATACACATGTCTACTCACCCCAGACAGNGAGCTCACTACACACAGTACAGACACCACCAAAGTCCACCTTGGTAAACCAATGAGTTGTATTGGGGTTACTTACAGGGCNTATGGGTCAGGGGTTAATTATAGGAGCAGAAAGGATACCAACACAGCTGCATCATCAAAGCCCACCCCACCCCAGATGACAGCTCACAAAGCTGGGGATCTGGAGCACACTGCACAGCCTGCAGGCATCTCAACAGGTTGGAGGGTGTCCTTTCCAAGTGCCTCCATTGGTCTAACCTGTTCCAGGCAGCTCCAATGGTTTCTTTTTCTTCCACGCAGCTGCTCTGGTNTCAGAGTCTTCTGTGCAGCTCAGATTTCTTTCCTCTGAGAGGGACTCTCAGCTTACTCTNGGAGGGAAGGACCTAGTGAATCTGGTCAGTTCCAGGGACTTCCTGAAGGCTCTTTTGAGTTAAGAGGCTTTCCTGCAGGATGGAATGTTTAACTCTGGAGAATACTTTTACACAACATGAAGGTAGGCCAGAGAGTAAATGAAATCAGTGAAAATATATCTATATTATCTTGGACTTCTTATTTCTTCTAGTGTGGATGAGAGGAATTAAAATAATAAAAAGTTAGACAACAAAGTGATTAAATCAATGATAAAAAGATTGCTGGTTGCTCATGCTATGATGGATGATTCCACACTTGCATGCCTATGTGCAGAGGCCATGGAGGGGTGCTGCTTACTGGCTTGCTTCATGGTTTGCTCAGTCTGCTCTCTTATAGAACCCAGGACTGCCAGCCCAGAGATGTCACTACCACCCACGATGTGTTGAGCCCTCCCCCATCAATCACTAGTTAAGAAAATGCCTTACAGCCAAATCTTTTTTTTTCTTTCTTTTCTCATACATTACATCCTGACCAAAGTTTCCCCTCCCTCTCCTCCTTCCAGTCCCTCCCCTACCTCCCCTCTCCTCTAGATCCACTTCTCCATTTCCGTTCAGAAAAGAGCAGGGCTCCCAGGGATATCAACCAAACATGGCATAACAAGTTACAAGACTAAGCACAAACCTTCATACCAAGGCTGGGCGAGGCAACCCAGTGGGAGGAAAGGGTCCCAAGAGCAGGCAAAAGAGTCAGAGACACCCCCCTACTCCCACTAAAAGAACTCCCACAACACCAAACTGCACAACCAGTACATAAATGCAGAGG
>LZPO01017297.1:841083-859695 GCA_001675575.1 Neotoma lepida | reverse complement strand
GGCCAGGGACTGTACAACCTAGTTGTTTCTGGAGAAATGCACCCTGAGAGGCAGCATATGAAGTGGCACTCACTGCCCAGACATTGCTAATAGCAATTTTAGAGATGGGAGCCAAACAAAAGGTCAGTTGTCCTTGATGCTCACGTAGAGGGGGTAGCTAGCTGGAAGATGGGCAAAGGTCGCGTCTAGCCATGGCATCTTTGGTTGTCTCCCTTCTTTCCATTTGTACTTTTCTTGGTGAAACGAAGTGAACTGCAGCTCCAGACTTGTCAAAATAGTTCTGGTTTCTTGTTCTGTCTTTAATTTATTGTAATGTTGGCAGACGCAGACTGGCTCACCAAAGAGGAATGTCTTTGGCTGCGTCCAGGGTCAAGTGCACTGGCAGTTGCTAGATTCACTGGGAGCCAGGGTGTGACCCAGTCCATTAGGCCTGGCCCTGAGGTCTTGGTGGGATGCCTTGGGGCCACCTCTGAAGGCTCTTTGCTATATACCCAGGGCTTAAATACAGTTACAGGCTTGTATTTGAAAAGGGGTCCTGCACTCATTCAGCTCACCTGTTTAGCTACTCTGAGGACTTTTTGTTACCTTTTAAGGACAAGACCTTGACTACTAAGGGAGGGAGGTGAAAGTATTCCANAGAAAAAGCCCTTCTGGCCCACAGAAAGGATGGAAGCCTAAGAGGGACTAACTAGCTATGATACATGCATACGGCGGAAGCAAACGCAGAGGGAAGTTGGGAGAGCGCCTTCGTATAATGTCCAGGCTACTTGGGCTGCTCTAATATGTTACAGGCTGGGTGGCTTATAGAAAAATACGAATTTGGGACTGCCAAGAAGACTCAGAGGATGAAGACACTTGTTGCCAAGCTTGACAGCCAGAGTTTGATTCCTAGGACCCATGTGGTAGAAGCAGGGAACCAATGCATGACCATACATACAAAACATGATTTAAAAAGATACAAACTTGCATTGGGCAGTGGTGGTGTATGTCTTTAATCCCAGCACTGGGGAGGCAGAGGCATTCAGATCTCTGAGTTCCAGGCCAGCCTGGTCTAGAGTTTCAGGATAGCCAGGGCCACCCAGAGAAATCCTGTCTCAAAACAACAAACAAACAAACAAAAAGATACAAATCTGGACACAGTNTTGAAGACTAAGAAATCCAAGATGAAGGTCAAGCAGATGCTTTGTCTGGCAAAGGCCGGTTTCTCGGCTCACAGACAGTGCCTTTTCACTACATCCTCCACGGTGAAAGGTCTAACTCTGGAGGTCTNATAAATCAAACTAAANCCCATTTGTGAGGGTTCNGTCACCATATCACCATGATCTAAACACATCTTAAAGCTTGCACCTCCTAGTGTAGTGACAGTGAGGGCAGGGATTCAAACTTGTGACTTTAGAAAGGGCACACAAATGTTTAAACCACAGCCTAGGTTGAGACACCAGTCTAACATTGCTTACAAATAACCCTCTGGTCCACAGCAGTGTCTTAATAGGACTCCCAAGTCTTTTCATCCCTCAGAGTCTCTCTGAGCACCCACTGTTTGTGAAGGTTCTAGGAAGCAGTTAATACAAGTGATTTTTGTTTATGATGAACATCTAATAGCTTGTTTGGGGCAAACCAGAATGTTTGGCCAATTTTAATTTTGGAGGGGAGGCCTTGCTAAGCGTAGGGCACTGTGATGGGGGCAGGGATTAACCTAGTTATTCATTAATTAGCATAGTAACTCCAGCAAGCAGTGATGTAATCTTATTATAGACAATCACTCTCAACAGAACTGCCATCCTTTTGCATATTCCAATTTCCAAGACTTCCTTCNCTTCCTGCCTTCACAGTAAAGCCATGTTTGATGCTTGTTTCAACTAGCTACTGTACTGTTACCTTTCCCAGTCTGTCATTCACTTGCAATTTCACACAGGTTTCTCTTCAACCAAAGGCTCTGTCTGGTACACAGAAGGGACACTCTCCACCCCCTTGGTTGGTTTTGGTATCTAACTGGCCAATGACATCCAATCTTGAAGCCTTAGCGTTCTCCTACCTGTGGGTGTGTAATGGAGCTCTGTATCTCACTGCTGTCTCAACCATGCTCTACACCCTCCCTCCAGTTCTTAGCCCTTCATTTCCATTCTCCCAAATCTGTGCCACCCAAACCACTGGTCTCCCAATATCTTCATACTCCCAGTCAGTGGTGCGCTGGTAAAGGCTTAACGACCTGCTCTATAGAACCAGGAATGCCTACGTGTGTGCTTATTATACACATACCAACACAAAAAACATGAAATAACATAGAAATAACCAATACTTTTTGAGCCAATTGAGTTTTTCAAAATGACTCATGTCAGAGGCAGGGCCACACTGTAGCCTAGGCTGGCCCCAAACTCACCTCAGTCCTTTCTCAGCTGACATCACAGGTGATTTAATAGGAAGTACATACAATTGAACTGTTTATTTAAAATCATTTATTTAAAATTATTTAAAATCAACATGCAAAATTCCCATAGCCCACGGTGATCCTAACATCAGCTTTTTTTTTTCGTCTCCTGGTTTCCTACTATACGAAAGAACTACTGGGAGAGGTCACATAGGGACAGATATCCTGAGTCTACTCTAGACTGGAGCAAGAGCAAGGTTAAGGAAGCCAAAGTGGCCCCAAGTGTCTAGTACTGGCCCATGGTGAGAAACTTTTGGGGTAACAAACACCACTACTTCATAACTGGGATGTAATAGGTTTATAGTTCATAACTGGTACTTCCAGAGTCCCCAAGACAACGTAATTCTATTTAACTGTCCTGGAGTATGAGTCTGGTAAACTCTTTACACAATCCCTTGCTCCAGATGGAGGCAGCAAATGAGAACATAGAAAACACTGGAAGTGAACCTATGAACCAGTCAACTTTCCCACTTATAACGTTGGAGATGCAGACCATTCCAGGGGCCCACTAAGGAAACAAATCCCCAAAGTCTACCATGACCTAAGGTAAAGCCAAATAGTATTCAGTCTTTCTCCCTGACACAGGAAGTCTCTGGAAGACATTATGTCAGCCTTGTTAATCCTCACATCAAACCTGAGGCAGGTCCCCTATCCATCGGCTGGAAGTTGCTACCCAAGCCATCACATTTTTAATGCAGATACCCCAAGTGTTTCCAGAGTAGCAGGTGTCTCTGGCATATCTGGAGTTAAAGCACTGAAGTTCAAATAGACCTCTGTCTCATTTCATCAGTTAGAAAACTCTAGTTTAAAATGCNCTAGTAAAAAACATACTCTCAACAGTTGGCTCATCTAAGGTCCACTCATTCAGGCAGAAATTTCAATAAACTAACAAACCCAAGAATATAGAAACTCCAACTCTAAGAGCCCAAGATGGCATCTATTTACATAGTGACGGTTCATCTCCATCAATGTGACTGAATTTCAAATCACTTAGGATTGGCTGTAAGTCAGTGGTAGAGATCTTCTTGCCTGGCATGCATAAGGCCTGGATGGAGTTCTGTCCTCAGTACAGAAGAGCAGCTGCACATTTACAATCAACTAACATCAGTGAAACATGCCTCTCTGGCTATGTCTGTGAGAGCCATTACAGAAGCAATGGGAAGAGGACTGCTCTGAATGGGCTGGGGATCCGGTATATATAGGGGGAAGGGAATGCCAGCAGGATTAGACATTCCTCTTCTTCTTACCCACCATACTTCCCTTGCCAGGATGAAGGGAACTCTCTTGAAACTGCTGAGCTAAAATCTTGTCAGTTTATTTCAGCAACAAAATTTCTGTAACATTACACAGTTTGAGAGAATTCTGGAAGCCGCTGTCTGGGCACAGGAGTTTATGGAAATGATATATAAAGGGTAGGTGCTGTTACAGTAGGGCTTGTCTGCAACTCGAACACCCAGGAGGCTGAAGCAGGAGAACCATGGCTTCTAAGCTAGCNTGTGCTATACAACAAAGCCTCTCAAATACCAGAGGGAACAAGTCTGTTGCAAAGTTGCNCTCTTTCTTCCTGGAGGCTGTAGATCTATTCCTACAGCTGGTGGCTACCAACACACTCAAGACTTTCATTTCTGGAGTTTGTNTAACTATAAACATGTTAAAAGCCCAAAACTGTCATTGGTATGAATTCAGGAGGAATATTTGAGGGCAGTTTGAAAGCCTTCTCAGTTCTTCAGGCACCAGCACAGACACCCTCTCAGCTGACTTACTGAAAGCCCATGAGGCATAAGGGCACACACCTATAATCTCAACAGTCAGCACGTCAGAAGGCTCAAGAGCTACATGGTCTACAAAGACTCCCATCTCAGAAAATTCCTAACTTCTAGACACCCAACACTGTGGGTTAAAGGATCATTGGGCTATAGTTCTTACGCTGGTGGCCCCCTTTAATGTCTTGTTTCGTATGTACTACCTTCACCCCTTTGTTACCCAGTTTTTAAACTTGAAAACATCCCTAAGCCCATGCATACACGTTATCACCAAAGCCCCTTTTGTTAGGTTGTCTCTAATTTTTCATTATTCTGGGGGGGGGGTGTGGAACCAATTTGACTAGAGGCTGCAGTATTTTTTAAACTTGCATTATGACTTGTGTATGCAACCCTACAACAACATCAGAGGCTGGCTGTCAGGCCCCCCCAAGGCCTGTACTGAGCCCTGTCAGATGACATAAGGGTGTGTATGTGATGATAGTACTTCAGAGATTTGTACTCAGTAGTAGATCTTGGTTCAGCCCTCCTTATCTAATTCAACCTATCAGCTACTGTGAGATTAACTAGTTCTACCAGTGACAGGTCATCTCAGCTATGGAGAAACTGCAGCCAAGACAGTTCTGTAGGGTAGCTAGTCCCCAGGTCAAGAAGCAACCCTAGGCACAGAAGTACAGACTCCATAGTAATTTCTAGCCCACAGCAGGACCTAAGTGCTGTTGAAAATCCTGCTATCTCCTGTCACGTATCAAGAAATGTCTACTTAGGGACTGGTCTTAAACATCACAAGGAATCAGCACGTTTCTGAGTTCCATTAGTCTAGACCAATCAAGGCGGCCTACACTAGATCCAGATCAAAAGCTTTCAAAACTCATGTGTGCATGAGCCTCAGTTTAGACAGTTTGTTGTTTGGTTTTCAGTTCTACATACTGGGCTTTCAGGTAAAAAGAAAGGTTCTGCTGCGAGAGATGGGGAAACCCCAAACTGACCTTTTGCTGCCTAAACATAAAACTCAAGAATTCCCCATTTCTTCATTACTTTAACATCCATTTGCTTTTCTGGTAGGGAGCAGGACACAAGCAGAGCCTCCGTTTGAAAACACAGCCTTAACTACATTAATTGGAACCTCATTTCTCAGGCAATTTTTGAAAGAGCAAATACATAGAAACCTCAGCTCTGCAACCATTGAGATCCTCCTCTTTGGGCAAGATGTATACTCAGGGGATCATCCCTTCTAACGTGTCTTCAGTCTGTTATTAAGGTTTCATATGCTTATAATTACTGGTCTAAAATGAGGTTCTAGGCATTCCACGGCTAAAAAATCTCGATTGTTTTTTCAGACATTGTCTATGTAGTCCCNGCTATCCTGGAACACTCCATGTAGACAAGGGTNGTCTCTAACTCACAGAAATCCACCTGCCTCTGCTTCCCAAGTGCTGGGATTAAAGGCTTATGCCACCATGCCTGACTCTAAAGCAGTGAACGGTTCCCAACCTTCCTAATATTGCAGCTCTTTAATTTAGTTCATATTATAGTGACCCAACCATAAAATTTTCATTGCTACTTCATAACTAATTTTGCTACTGTTATGAATCATAATGTAAATATGTGATATGCAACCCCTGTGAAAGAGTCAGTACCCAGCAATGTTTGAAAAAACATTGCTCTAGATTGGTCAATTTTATATTGCACTTCTTCCCATCAGGGGCCATTGTTTGGTCCTTTAGGGATGGTTCCCTCTTTTCTCCAAAGGAAATGCCAGATTTGAATAAACCATTAACACCAGGGTTGACAAGGTCTAACTCAAGTGCTTTGTTAGCTAAATAAAAACTTTCTTGATCAAGAGCTTCCTTCAAACACTAAGGAAAGAAACACACCAAGCCACTGAAGGATAATTTATGTACATTTATGGCTTTATACAGTTATAGTAAAGATTGTTCTTGTATCTGTAAGTACATCATCATCATCAGGCACTTCTCAGATATTATCCGAACAGGAACATGAAATCTGCACTGTTACTCAACTTAGGTGGTAGAGTGTGTGGGAGGCTGTGACTCCTATCCTGATGGGACTTACAAGGCTATCACTGGCCACAGTGCCAGGCTGTGTTGTTTGCATAAACCACAACACACACTGCACTGAATGATCACTCCCCAGGTGAAATCACAGAGACAATTTTCACTTAAAATTAGTTAACTTTAAGAGCTGTAACCAAGAACTTCAAGGCTTTTTAGGGAAAAGGAGGAGCCATATATTCAGCAGGTGAACAAGTTCCAATTGTACACCTTTGGGGAACTGTTTCCTCTTTAAGTGTCTTTATCCCTTATTGTCATAGTCCAGGATTTACTGATCAACGGGTATAATATTTGCTAATTAACTTAGACTCAGTCAGTTTGTTGAAACAGAACTTTCCATGTCATAATACATCTATCACCTAAATATATTCCATACATCTACATTATGGAAACAGTACATCTTTATATTTAAAATATCCAAATAGCTGTATAATACAATATGCTTTGAATAACAGTACAAACCAAAAGAAATAAATCAACCAAGGCTGCATAGGTAAAATCATTTCACAAAGCAATCATGGACAATAATATACCAGGTACTCTAGAAAGTGAACATTCTTACAGAAAAGGACTCCCAGAGGCCACATGCTTGCTTTTAAAGGAGACAAGAAGCCTTTCCTGGACTTCACTGTACCCCAGACAACTACCCATGATTCACATTATGATCTTAACACTAAGGAAACTGGGGTTTGAGATTTATACAGCTTCAGGAGGAAGAAACACCTCCAAGTCACTCAGCGCTATCCTGCAAGTCTGCCACTGAATGCGGCTGGAGTTGCCTCTGTGTTGAATGATTAAATGCAGAGGCTCGCTCTTCAATGGTGAAGAAATGGTGCATGAAACAGCAAAGTGAGACCCAAGTTCTTTGACACGAGTAAGTTCTACTCCATTTGTAGGAGGCTCTGCTTGAAGGAACTCAGGTTTCTAAAATGAGCCCTGTTTTGGAGTTCCCAAAGACGATCAGCGGAGCAAAAAAAAAATAAAAAAAAGTCACAGAAGGAAGCTAATGACAAAGCTGGTCACCTGTGAAAATCAGGAACATTTATTTGTATTGTTAATGTGCACAAAGAAAACACTAAGCAAAAGGAGAGATAAGTAACGTACTATAAAACCAGTAAATTTGGTTTGGGCTGTGTACACAAAAACTAGGCTTTCTCAAGAAGGCAAAGAGGGATGCTGCTGTACACATATTCCTCAAATTGTGGTGGCTTCAGGCATTCAACAGGACATGGAAATATTGATAGATGGAATGGAGGCAAAACCAATTACCCTGGTCTATCAGTCTTAGGTGACTAGAAAGCATTAAAATTGAATGTCTGAGATACAAGTTAGGTTGCTCAAGGCCAAAAAAAAAACCCTCAAATTTTTAAACTAAGGATTTCAAAATAAATGTACACTTCTGGCTGGTTCGTTTTCAAGTTTATTGTCTCAACTGTTAACTAGTTCTATTGCATGTGGTAGCCACTTATCTGTAGTTAAAAATACAAAGCACTCCATGAATCACTGAAGTCCTGTTTTCAAACTTCCTCCTTAGATGTACACTGTTCAGAGCCAAAGAGAACAGGGATGGANACTGAGAAGTCACATGATTCTTCGGGACACAGCCATAAAACCACCTCCAACCTGGACAAAAATGAAGAGCTCAGGGTATGAGGAAAACCCCAGTTAGACAAAAGAACGTCATTCCAGATGAAGTTCTCCTTTTCTACAAACAGGAGGCCTCCCCGCAGGAACAGGGCATCAGTCTGCTATGGCCTCCACTCAGGAACTGTGCCGTGACACAGGGCATCTGTTTGGAAGGGCCTCCCCAGAGGAGCTGTAAGAACATGACACAGGGCATCCATCTCAAGACTTGATGCTATGCTGCACACAATTCACAGGGTAATAAAAGCAGGTGAAATTTCTTTAAAATACACACATAAAAACATATTAAATTTTTCTACATACAAAACACAAATTGTCTGTAAATATACATCACTTTCCTGCCCAAACAAGGCCAGAAACGTTGCGTATGCAAGTACTAATTTAATTACAATGATTTAAGATTAGTCAGAAACATCATCAGGTAGCGTCCCAAAGTGTACAAACCAGTTAAGCACGTATAAAATTAGTACTAATCCAGTTAGAAATACAAAATGAAAATTATGAATGCTGTCCCCCAAATACCTCTGATTCCACAAATTTACAAGCAGACAATGTAACAAAGTAGACTCTAGTTTTAAGAAAACATTACAATTCAATAGCTATTCCAAAATGATCAAGTCCTAACAGTAACATCAAAAGTCATTTATCTGGAAATTAGAACCATTTTTAAGGTGTTTGTACAAATTTGCAAATAACAAAATAAACAACAACAAAAATAATAGAAAAGACCTGTACAAAGCTGGCACTTATTCTGCCCCAAAGTTTGACAAGTCTATTTATTCAGCAGATTGATCACAGGCTACTTGGTTCTCATACGAATCCTGTGGCAAGATGAACAGGTTCAACGTCATTCAGCAGAGGAGCAGAATGGAGATCTCAGTTCGTGGTTCATCACTTCAGCAGAACACACAGGTAGTACAAAGCAAAGTTTATCAAGACATGAGACCATCACAGTATTACAAAAGAGTATAAACTTTCCTTGGACCAAGTAGATATTAAAAAAACACACACACACACACAAATACAATTCTGTGTCTACTGCATATGTACAAAACTTGAAAGCACGCCAGGATCTGAAGTCTTTTCTGCAATTACACGGTGTAGTGAGTTTGGCACTTCATTGTAATGATTCCCAATGGCACAGTCCTTATCTACAGGAGCACGTAACCTGCAAACGCTGGGCAAACATCCTGTACAGGAAAGTGCTTCTGCTGCCAAGTCTGATGAAAGGAAAAAAGGATTTTTTTTTTTTTTTAAATCAAGAAAACTAAAAGGAGGGGTGAAGGGCATCTTTGGACTGCTTCTCTCAGTTCCTGCTGTCAGACACTCTGCAGTGCTTTAAAAGTAGCCTAAGGGGGGAAAAACACACACACAGGAAAATACAGTCAGATTCAATTCAATTGTTTTAAACCAACTAGAGTGACAGGCACACTTGGGGGTGAGGGAAGCTACAGCTTTCTCAAACAGCTCCAAAATCATTAAACAGGGGAAATTCCTCACTATTAAGAAAAAAAAAAGGGGGGGGGGACCTTTGGCATCTGATTTGTAGCAAATGTGTTTAAGAGCTGGTAGGAAGGATGGAGCCATCCAACAGTGAAGAGACAAGTCTTCTAAGCTGTTAAAGGAAGCTGCTCTCTAGGTTAGCCTCAAAAAGAAAACTGATGAGCTGGGGACGGTGGTAGTGAAAGTACAGATGCTTTCCTGCAACGCACAATCAGGTGACATTAGAAAAAAGCCTAATGGAATCCCGAAGTGTAGCTCTGCCGGAGTGCTGCCCTGGTTAGATCCTAGTACCACATAACCCATGTGTGGTGGGGATGCCAGGTTATGTAAGACTCTGTCTTTTAATTCTTTTTAAAAAGGTCTAACCAGGGAAGACACATGGCACTACTGTGCCTCCTTTCCAAANGCCTTTTGATGCCAGAGTGAATGGACTTACCTGCTCACTAGCTCTTAGCCTGACACCCAGCTGTGTGTCGTAGTTTTGACACTATGTGGGAAGCTTTGGTTGGGCAGCACATTATCAAAGTTAAAATCCAAGGTATCTCCATCCATGAGGTCATTCCGAATGATAGATTCCATGTCACAGTCCAAGTGCTCAATAAGCACTCCATCCAAGTCACTTGGGAGCTTCTCCTGGTGGAGGACACCTACCCTCCCATAGCCATTGCAGCTGCTCACAGATGAGTAGCTGCCCAGGGCACTCATCTGCATGGTGTGGGGCAGAGGCACTTGTAAAGGCGTCTTCACGGCGGTCAAGCGGTTTATGGCAGATGTGTGAGGCATGGTGTTCACCACATGGGGCAGGGCACGTCCATTGACTGAAGACGTTTGCTGTGAATGTCCAGGGTGGGTGTGGGAACTGGGGTTCATCATTTTGTTATGAGATGCCTGGCTTCCATAGGCTGGCATGACTGAATTAGGGCCCATCATTACACTTTGGCCAAGGACCCGAATGTTGGGTTGGGCCACTCCAGGATCAACTGGTGACATGATGTCATTGTGGGGAGGAGAGTCAGAAGTCAGCAACTCTTTTAAGAGTCCTGGTGCACAGTTATACTGGTTCAATCCTCCATAACTGGATTTGTTGTCCTGAAGTGTCTGCATAGGCATCTGGGGCAAGGGGCTCATGCTGGATTGGCCATATGTGTACTTTGAGTAGTTTGGGCTGGGTGAATTCAGACTGGTGTTTGGTGGTGCAAACGAATAGCAAGGTGTCTGCTGCATCATGCCACCAGGCGAAGACTGGGTTGATACAGTTAAAGATGTTGGGGAGGAGAGAAGATTGAGATTATCCAGAAGATTTTCCATGTTCTCAGGATTGCTGATTTCAGACAGACTGGGCAGAGTGGAAGCCATCTTTGCAGCAGAAGGNGGATACACCAGAGAATGCACATCCCCATCTCCCAGGTCATCCTGCTCTGTCATGATGGGAGACAGTCTCCCACTGATCGTGCTAGCATTGGAGCTGGTTCGAGGACGAAATGTACTCCAGTTATCAAAGTCATCGTTGCTGTGGGACCCAGGACTTGCAGGCCATTTAGAAAACTGAGAGCCAGGGCTGTCCCCGGGACCCTCCTGCCCGGACTGAAGGGATGCCTTTTTCTTGGCAGCTCGTCCCCGGCTCTTAGCAAATTTACTGTTGTTGTCCATGGATGCAGCTCTTCTCCGAGGGGATTTTCCACTCTTGCCTCCCTCTGGGTTGAGCATCCACCAAGAACTTTTTCCAGTTCCTTCATTCTGAACGCGAATAAACTTACTGTGAAGGGACAGGTTATGGCGAATTGAATTCTGTAAAGGAAAATAGTATGTTAGAAATAAAGTACTTGCCGCTTGGAAAACTTTACTGTTCAACATGGATCATATAGATACAGCTTTCAAGCTGAACAGCCTAACAGTTCTTTATTTGTGAGGAGGGCAAATGTANCACGGTATTTACACCAGAGCATGTATGTGGAGGTCAGAAGATGACTCTGCAGTCTCTTCTCGCCTCCCACCTTTACATGGGCTCTGAGGATCAAACTCAAGGTACCAGACTAGGCTTGGCAAATGAACAGNAGCAATACATTCACTATAAAAGATCTCANACTGGGNTAGGAAAAATACCATTTTTCTTTTAAAAAACAGCACTTATGTCTCTAATTAAATAAGCACAACTGTATTTTCTTTTATACAGTTTTTCAACCTGTCTAAAAAACAAAGCCCTTCCCAATTTTTTTTTTCAGGTAAAATAAACATCACAAAGTAAAGCATTCTGTATCACTGGGCTCACAGAATGGAGAGAGAAAGCAGGATCTTACCCCACTCAGGACCCAAAACCCAGACAGACATTCAGCATCCACTTGTAATCTCAGCACTTGAGAGGAAAAGCCAGGAGGGCTGTGAGTCTGAGGCCAGTCTGAGCTACCAATCAAGACCCATTCCAGAAAAAGAAAAAGAAAAAAAACAAATAATTAAGACCTAAATTCATTTATACCTTGAGAGTCACTGCATCAGGCAAATTAAATATAAAGAAAACAGTTATTCTCTTGAGAAAGTTAACTTGCCGTAAAATTAAACATTTAAATTCAAGAACTTCTCTAACAAAGAACATAAAACCCACCAACTTCAAGACCCCATGAAAGAGGGTGCNCTTTGTCCAGAGAGACAGTGTGAAAGGAAGCAGGGTGATGACGGCAGCCCTAAGAGACGTTCCTCTGCTCCTATTCAGGGGGGGGGGGTTGACAGGACATTAAAACAAACACACGGCAAGCATGAGCAAACTGCAAATACGTGGGAGAATGGGTCAGTCCTCTGATGAAGACAAGGACAGTCCAGCGTGACTTTTTGAGGGAGCCTGTGGCACCCACCTGGGGAAGAGAAAACACTTGGCCGCAGTGCCTTGTCTTAAGCTTTCTGCCCCCCCAGCACGGTTGCTGCCTATTTATCTGGCAGCCTGATTAGGTCCCGAGAGACCTAATCCCAAATCCAGGAACAGTATTCTGGGTCTCTCACAAGCCTCAGAACAGAGCTATGCATATGGCTCCTCAACTTTCAGGCCTTCTTTGCCAAATGAGTGCTAGGCTTAGCTGCCCAAATACTCTGTGGCCCCTCTTGGACCACAAAAAGACTCTAGCTAGATTTGTGGTCACCCAAGGAGGCAGCCACAATGCCCACATCCTCATGCTGTTGACAAGGAATGGAGGTACTCATGTGCCAACCATTGTACCAGAGCAGAACAATACAGGGTCAGACTTCCACATGACCCTGACACACTTACGTCNTTTCTCAACAACAAAAGGAGTGTAGTGGTAATCTCACTTTCTACAGACAAAAGTCAGAGAGAGATCCAAGACAGCTTAGAAACCCACATTTCAAAATGCATTCTGCACTACATTCCAAGACCAAGGATTGCAACACAACAGCTATGTGTTAAGTCCTTTGCCAGGGTGCATGGCAAGGGTGGATCAGACATGGCCCAACAGGAGCTTTCTGCTTGGATGCCAGACAGGTANGTGGCAGTGGTAGTTTCTCTCCCTCTCTAAGACTTCGTTCTATACTCCTACTTATGATCTATCCAACTCTAGACCTATTACGAGGGGACAGTTCTTGAACTCCAAACATCTCCAAAAGAGATTAAGGAATTCATTTCTTTCATGTTGTATCTCAATCCCCTAATTTTCAAAAACTTGCTATCTCTATCTTCCTGTCATCCTCTCCCCCAACCCCATCACCCTGAGCTATTATATAGCTTTGGCTGTCATGTCCACCAACACCAGTGACGAAAATTTCCAATTCCTCTTTCAAAGCAGCCGTCTGCCTGGGGTGGGCTGGAAAGCAGCCAGCTCTGTAAACCTGCATTCTGCAATGCCGTCTACATGTTGGGAGTCTGGGTATTTGCACAATATTCCATCATGACAATTTCGTTCTTTGAACACAATAGACACANAGATAAGCTCTGATGAAACTTCTGGAAGAGAGGAAGCTTGACTCCTGTCCTGTCACATTTAGTTAATAACAAAGGGGAATCTGGGGGAGGAGATCTTCCCAGAGATCAGCTTCCTGACTGCCTGCACCTAACAGGGGGAGAGGGTACAGCTCTATAATGCCCAGGAAGATTCTGCCAGACAGACCATGGCAAGGACACACAAGGGAAGGACATCTTCAACAGGACTGAAGAAGACATAATAATAATAATGAAATCTTCAAAAACAGTTCACTAACCTCAGGGTTAGTATCTACTGACTGTTTGGACTTACTTTTTTGTTTTTGTTTTTGCCATGGCAATCCTTTACTTATCAAAATATCACTACATATTTTTCCGAGGACATTTCAGGTCACTCTGAGCAATAGAGCTGTATACTAACTTTGCCAACAATTACTCCCGCCCCCCAGGAAAAAGTTTGCTGTGCAGGGCTTGTTATATAAATTCCTGTTTTTCATTCAGCCAATGGGACATTAAAAAGGGGGCAGGGTTTGGGGAGGTGCTATTACCCATGCTGTATCCACAATTCTGCCTGCAAATGTTAGAGCTCTGAGATAGTGTGCTCCCAACCAGCATTATGTGAGGAAAAAGACAGTGAGAACAAGGACTGCACACTTACCAAACCCTGTTTCGGTATGACACCCTTAGATGGCTAAGACAGGCCATCTCCTCTGTACTAGCCACACTGCCCTGCAGTCTGCCAGCTTTTGGGGCCCAGTCAAGTCTCAGCCACATTCCTGATGCTACCTGCATGGTTGAACATTGCCAGCAGCACAAGACATTCCAAGGAAACCTGATACAACAAGCCCTGCACAAAAAGTAGACAGAGACCCTGGTGGACTTTATGTTCAATCTGTTCTGCTCTTGACGATTCTATTCCATACCTTCTATAGACCAGATTCCGAGTTCCTTAACCACAAGAAGATTAAACTTAAGTTTCGAATTGCAAAGTCTCTAATAGATGTTCTACACAGAAGATGAATTCAATAAACCTCTGTTGACCAACACCCTAAAAACATTAGAGATAAGATGTTATGTCTTTCTGTATAGTCTTAGGTATCCATTCCTTTTGTAAATTGTGACAGCTCATGGTACAAGATGCTAGAGGCAGAAAAGGATGGAGGAAGGAATGAAGACACAAGCTAACTGCTACCCTCCAGAGATTTTGTGAAAGGAAGGGAACAAGTAGGTAGTCACTGGACAACCCAGTAGATGACCTCCACAGAACCGTCTAGGAGCAGTAAACTTCCCCTTCAGCTCTATGCCAACATATTAAACAAGGCAGTACATGTAAAGATGCTTGCCTCCATCAATAAATACGAATGAAGTTAACACTACCAGGATAAGAACATCTTTAGAATATGTTTTGCACTTGTTTACAACACACACACACACACACACACGACCTTCCACTGTTCCCACTAATACAAGGCATTTATACATTATTTACTGGAAACAACAACTGGTGTTGAGGAAGGTTATGATGGTTTTTCAGCACATGCAATGTCTCAGGACTTTATTCCAATACTACAGTCAGTTTCTACAGTACTTGCTGGCCAGAGCAGAGCCGCTTCAATGGCCGCAGTTAGGCATCTCCACTGGGACTGTTTTGACTGAGATTCACTGTACTGTCCTAAGGTGGAAAAAGTTAGGCACTTCGTGGAAGGGGGAAATCCCTGGAAACACAGGACAGGGTCATTTTGTACCTTGTCCTCCCCAACCAAGATGCTTTATCCTCACAGTCTAAGGCAACCATCAGGAAGTCACTGAGGTGCAGAAGTAAATTATTTAAAAGTTGTATTTACTTTGAAATTTTAAATCTCATTTTAAAACCCATGTCTAACAATGTACTACAGAATGCACACAATATATATGAACTGCATAGATAACCTGATGTCCTATTAAAAAGGGTGTGTGAGTTAAAAAGACAAAACACTGAAACCACTCATCCATTACAGTAGATTTCTAGGAATGCTGCATCTCCAACAAAAATCAGAGGTGAGGAACTAGCTGTAAGTCAGTCACACACAGACTCTGGGCCTCTCACCCACAAGGTCTGTGTTGAGAAACTGCCCTGCCCTCTGCTTACTGGTTTCGGCCCATCACTACTGGTGGATCTGGTACTTCCTAGGCATCTCTCTTCCTCTAGGCCCCTGCCTCCCAGAACCCTGGAGTCTGACTGAGCCACTTGTGAACTTGTTTCTCAGCCTGGGGGAAGGCCACTACCNGCTAGTCAGTTTCTCTTTCCATTTCTTAGCTCTAGTTTTCTATCTAAGCACACCCTTGGTCTTTCTTTTCAACCAGGAATAACCATCAGGCAGCAATTTACGCTGAATGCATCTTGCTCATGAAATCCTGGCCTTCGTTCCTTATACACAGCTCTTCCTTCCCAGTTCACTGCTGCAGTTCACCTCATTCCACTCTTGAAACAACCCTGTAGGAGGACTACATATAGACAGATTTTTACCAGCCCCACTTTAGAAACAGGGAATCCAAGGCACCCCCCCATTAGATAGAACTCACAGCAAGACTTCGTGATTTTTGACTCCCTATGACACTGCTGCAGGTTGACAAAAATTACCTCTTTGTCTTCACTTCCACCAAGAATCAAAACAAGGCACTGAAGTTATGTGAATATACCTTGAGGGAGTAGAAATAATTCCATTACCACTGTATAAAACCCACGTTCTGCCTTTAACGGTTGATAAATTTATACACCATGACTTGCTTCCCGTGGGCTCTTCTTTATGAGAAAACCACAGCAACTGTAGTGTGAATTTCAGGTGTGCACTGTGTCTAGGGAAAGCCTATGTAAAGAGGCTATGGGGATCCTCAGCTGCTGACAACTGCCACCTGATTGCATGGGGGCATGGAACCAACACAAAGGACCTCATGTTCTGAGACAAGGACATATGACCAAAAAGCTCCCACTTGTAGAAATTCTGTAAATTCTTTCAAAAAAATGCTAGACAAACTAGATTTTTCCAGACACTGTGCTTAATTTCCAAACTTTCTTACTGATCCCAATTGTTACAGACACCCAGCAAGTTTCAAGCCCCTCTTCCTGCTTTCTCTCTTACACCATCTCTTCCTACACTACACCAAGTGAAAACAAACTAAAGATTGAAAGTAGCAAAAATCACTATTCAATAGAGTTCCCATTTGAGCTACCAATGAAACGACTTAAAATAGTCCAGTGTGCTTGTAAATGAGAAAGAAATCGTGTGACATTTACTCAACAGTTTGTGTGTATGTGTGTGCATGTCTAGAGATATGAACTGTCAACAGTGTGCAGATAATTTGGCTCAAAAACATTGTAACGGAAGATTTGCTATGGACAGTTAATCCATGCCTTTCCATAAAGATGACTTCATTTTCCTCACTTCAATACCCCTTACACCATTATCTGTCTGAAGTCTTGACACTTCTCTGGTGATCCCAAAGCTGTCAGACTCATGGTCCTAAAACCGATAGCACAAGTTAAAAGCAAGTCATCTGGTCTACACTCTCAAACAATGACCCTCTTTCTAGGCCATAAAACATATAACTGTAGATTACCAAACGGCTGTGGAATCACATTTTCCTCTAAATTGCTTTAGTTTATTCAAATCATTGCAGAGTAAGGAAACCCACTTTCATGTCGTCTTTCACTGAGCAAATGATGTGGGAGATTCTGCGGTCATGNAGGTGAGGGGACTCATGGATATCATGGGAAGCTTCCTGCATTTGGTTCTGCCTGATGAGGTAGAACCAAAGGTGGTGGCCCTGGAATTAGTCTGGACTGGGCAACCCAGAGTCAGTCAGTGGTCTCAGTGAATACTGGCTCCTATCATCTGTCAATAGCCATGGTTATTGGAGGACTACCTATCTCCAAGTGGGTTGTTATGCACGGAAGGGCTTGGGATATCACTTTACACAAAGTGAGGGAAATAAACTGACTACTTTGTTATAGGAAGTAAAGGAATATATAAACAGGAATTTTTAAGCCATCATGAATGGTTCCAACTTGATTAAGTCATTCATCACAAACTTCCTGTTTAACAGGCTTCCTCAGGCTTGTTTCCATGTTCTCACAGCTGAACTGCAATCCCTGTGTTTTTCTCCTCTTTACAAAGATTGTAGATTTAATTCTGGGAGTGTTTAGAGTATTTTTTCATGTCTTTGGAAGCCTATACCAGAACATCGTCAACAAGATTGTTCCAGGACATGCTTGTTGACAAATGAAAAATCATATCTGAGATAGCAACTATGAAAATTATGCTAGAATCAGGTGGGGTTCTCTAATTCTGCCACTACCAGGCGCCCTGGAACTGGAGCCTGTTGAGTAGGTATAGCACAGGGGAGGAGTTTGCTAGCCTGGGTAGGAAGTCTGTGGAAGAGCAGTCTCAGGCTCTAACATCCCCTACAACTCCCCAGGAGCAGGAAGTTACAGTTGCTCATCTTTGCTCACATTGATCAATGTTAGTTCAATCAATGTTTTTCTCAAATACTGATCATTAGGATTACTCTATGGATACCACAACTGTAGATGGCAACTTGTAGCTTCTTAAAACTGTCTGCACTGCAAAGGTCTGTACAGAGTGGAGTGGAGTAAATCCTGCATGAGTGAATGTGTATTTTGACATGAGGATGGCCTGCTGAGGACTCCAAAACTAACTGGCCCACTGGAAACTGGCAAAGTCCATATGGGCCATGCTAAAGAGGAACGGCAAGGCCTTTCTCTAGAAGAATTCTCTATCCTTACCAATTCTCTAAACAAGGCCTCATTTACATTAAAAAATTTAAATTGTACAGAAGATGGCTTCCCTACCAAAGAACAGCATTGCTCATCAGAAACAGGCGAGTGAAACCTAAGGTCTAAAGGAAAAGTGACAGAAATGGCTTGAGCCAACCCATGCTAATGTGGGAGAAAGGGTATGCTTCTATCTTCCCCGAAGGTGTGGAAGAGCCACTCGGGCCCGGCGAAGAGCCTGATTTCAGGTATGAAGAGATGCGGGACTGGAAAACAATTCAGCTGCTGTGGAATCACATTTTCCTCTAAACTGCTTTAGTTTATTCAAATCATTGCAGAGTAAGGAAACCCACTTTCAAGTCGTCTTTCACTGAGCAAATGATGTGGGAGATTCTGCTGTCATGTAGGTGAGGGGACTCATGGATATCATGGGAAGCTTCCTGCATTTGGTGCCCATTTCAGAGATGTCTGGGATCATATCCATAGAGATAAATCCGGTTATGGAAAAA
>LZPO01017297.1:820640-832095 GCA_001675575.1 Neotoma lepida | reverse complement strand
TGTGAAGCAATCCTACAGCCAACCTCCCTTCCCCAAACACCAGAAACTAAGTTAGCATCAGTTCCTTTAGAATGGATCAAACCTCTCCTACCTCTTTAAATGTTTAAGTTAAAGCATTTAAGTGAGATGAAGGAAGNTAAGTCAGATATGAGAAGTAACAGTAGGAGAAGACAGTAGGNGATTGGCTGAAAAGACAGGATGAGAGAAAAAAAGAATCTTAAGACATCTAAGCACACAAAACAAAANAGCCATAGCTGCAACAATACTNAGACAAAAAATTTTATGAACTAAGTGATGGGTTCTGGGGTCATGGGAATTGAGCCCCGAAGAAAAGGAACCCACATACAGGCTTTCCTTATCAATGATGAGTAGAACCCAATTGGGCAAAAATAGCTTCAAGCACAGTCAAGTTTCTATACAATTGACAGTGGGCATCAACCATGACATCCTTTGACAANTCTACTGTATACCATTTATTTGTAAGTAAATAAAGTTCTTTATTACAAGTTATTAAAGTTTTGCTAAGTCAATTATTTATGGTTATTTACTATTACTTAAAATTACCTTTAAATTAAAAAAAAATGGATGTGTGTGGTTATGTCTTTGGCACATCCTTGCTATGTATGACAAGCACTGGGAGGTCNAAGAGCAATTTGTGGGGGTCAGGTTTCTCCTACCAATATGTGGATCTTGACAATCCAACTCAGGTCAAACAAGGTGCCTTTAACTCACTGAGCCATCTCCCTGGCCCAAATCATTTAAAACCATATTTTATTCTTTGCCATCTACATAGATTTATACACTGTAACTTAACCTTGTCTGCCCTTCCCACTGCCCCCACCTTCCCCAGCACATCCNTCTCCCACCTTACAAATGACAGTGCCTCTGGATAGCGAATGTACTGAGAACGTTCACTATCTAGTTTACCTCTGTGGAAGTTGTTTGTTCTGCAGTTGTGAAAGCAACTCAATCATTCATTCACAGAAACAGTTTCTATCAAANAGAACAACCATAGTGAAACATGGATTTGTATGTGCACAAAAACAAATGAATGTATGCATGCATCACTAAGCAAAANGTTGCACTTTGCAAATTATACCCTAAGAAACAACAGAACTTAAGTGGGGAAAAGAATTTTATACAAAGTTTGTATANATAAACAGCTTTTTTCTACATGTATCAGATAAACTTAGACCCAGTTGAGTGACCACACCTCTCCAAGCTTCAATCTCATTTGCAAAATGAAATGATCCGACAAAGCACTTACAAATATTAGAGAGTACTGGTGCAAAATTTCAAACCAGAGTATATAGCCCTTGATTCCAAGTAAGGCAAACGTCCACTCACTTCATGTCGCCTCCAGTACCAGCACACAGTCCAGGCAGAACACACACAGGGCCCTTACTCTCTGTGCCTATGCAGCCAATATCAGCAGTAGAGACAGAAGTGCAACTAAGGAGAGTAAGAGCAGGAGCCTGCTGACGCTTTCACAGAAGCTCCAAACAAGTTCCCAGAGCACCACTCAGCAAACACCTCACACATCTTCCCATGGTGCTTGGTTAGGTAGACACAGGCCTTAGGTCAGGCCAGGGCACCACCAACATTTTTAATACCACTGAAAGAGAAGACTGAAACAAATAAAAACACAGAACTAAATCCATGGACCCTTTCTTGGAGGGTACAGAAAAGACCACCATCTTTTCTGGGNAGTGTTTAAGGTGTCACTAGAAATCATGGGCTGTGATTCTTTCCCCTAGGAGCCCTGAAGAGAATGCTTCAGAGTCACAGTGAGCACAGCAGTCACACAGCCATCGCACTTACTGCTGAGATGAATGCCTTGACAGGAGACCTTGCAGGGTTACCCTTACACAATAGCATGAATTTGTGTTCAAACTGGGGAGCCAGCTGCTCCTTGATCACTCATCCTTTTAATATTAACACAACTTTAATTAGCCCCCATCTGCTTCCTGTTTGATGCTATGTATCTTAGCGTTCACCTGTTTGNACTAAAGTGCAGCAACCATACTCAGTGTAAATAGAAATTATTTTTCAATGAATTANAATTTCATATTACTGGCCTATTCAACTAATAATTTTCTCGTAAATGTCAATATTCTATATAAAAAATGCAATAAAGACTCTCCTGCCTACTTCTTGCATCTTTCCCTCTTCTGTGCCCCTTTCCCCCACACTATAATCTGAAAGGTTTTCAAGCTGGATGGCTTTGATTTCCTGATTTTAGTGTTGAATATGGGATCAGGTCATGTCCGTGGACAAATTTTAATACCATAATATTGATTTTTTTTAAAGAAAATTGAATTATTGACTGAGATTTGTGTTAAATAACATCTTTGCGAGTTAAAAGGGGGTGGACAATCTTACACAGGACTTAGGGGCTCCCATCTGTCAGCTTAGCCATTTCCTGGGCTTCAGAAAGCACCCCAGGCATCCTTCAGATACCAGCCTGGATTTAGGGGGGCCTCTGAAGAGGTAAGAAGGCTATTTATAGGAAGGCCAGTGGTATTTGTCAAAACTTGGAGGCAAACTGTGGGTACTAATTATGTAAGCCCATGAGTCTTTCCAGATGTTTGGAGTATTTCATAAGCGGAAACGGCAGGGTTCTAGCTGTCCCTACACTGTGTGAAGCTGACACAGTTCGCAAGAGCCTCAGAGCACTACTCTATAGGCTTAAAGCACATTCACCAAGGATTGTAATACTACAAAACTCACTGATTAACTGCAAACATTTAGGCCAAAGAGGGCTCTGCTTATCATCTTCAAACTGCTCAGACTCACCTACACAGTCAGGACCCGAAACATAAATGCTCAACTAGCCTCAGCCAGGGCTTGCTAAGACTGACCCTTACCCCATTTCCACATCAGAAGAGTTTAAGCCCAATAATCCAACACAACAAATCCAATTTCCTTTTCCTCAACTTGAAAATGAGTGGTTGCCAGTCTGGGCAATGGTTGAAAAGCTTTGGAAATATCCTGATATTAGNATTCAGAATCTGTTCTGAAACGTCCGTGAATGTGAATGGTCTGTGAATGCTGAGACCAGCTTCAAGTCCAAGATTCTTTTCAGTTCAACCATGCTATTCCATATAGCTCGTGCTTCAACAGGAAGAGTGAAATTCCAGAATATTCTTAAGGAGTAATCCTATGGCCATCAACTCTAAGAAACACGAGGTTAGCAGTACTAACCTGTCAGAATCAAATAATAAAAGGCAATTTCCTAGACGTTTAAAAAACGGTATTCTCAAAATATAATCCTGAGGCTATGGACAGAAGCCAGTTAATTCTGGGACCAATTCTGAAGCCATCATTGTTTTTCAGACGAAAACTAGAAGCAGCGTTAATGAATGTGGAATGTCAACCTCACCTTTCAGTTTCCTGGAATTTTCTGCCCCCGCTTTCCCTTTTAATATTCAGTATTTCCTTTGAACACACTGAGCTAACTTCACGATAGAGCTTGAAAAGATTACAGTTCCTTACACCAAACAGCAAAAGTTAGGTCCTCGCTCATGTGGGAGAAAGCTGTTCAGTCAGTCCTACCCCAGCCAATCACATCAATCCACACTTCCACAATGCAGAAAAAAGTTAAGGAGTAAAAAATTTTTTTAAATCAAATACTAACATCAACACCAAAAATTATTTCTATTCCTTACAACCCAGCCAACTTCAGGCTAAGAGTGGAATTTATATTTGAGGAAATGAAAAGTAGAATTAACTTTCATGAGATTGAAGCTTCTGCAGACAGCTGGCTATGAGGTCCCATGAGCCTGATTCTGTGACGAACAGTGTCAGGAAAGTGGCCTAACCAACGGCTGCTGCCCACCTTCAACAGCTGAATATATTTAAGTGTCAGAATCTTATGTTTAGTTTGTCACTTGGGACTTAAAAATTGTCTTTCAGAGCTGTTTGGCTCACTGTTTAATTTTAACTAGTTCCATGTTTAGACCAATTTAGAGCGACTACTGATTTAACTACCTAAGTCCCTCAATGTGTCTTTGAGTAGACTGCTCCATTCCCATCTCTATCACAGACAAATCTTCCATATATGGAGATGCATTTACCTCTCCCCTGACTTTAGCGATGTTGCCAAGACTTGAAGGTCTTGGAAAAATGTGGGTTTCCCCAGGCTAAATCTCTAGATCACAATCCATAAAGTAGTAAAAATCAACTTTGAGAATCAAGGCCAGCAATTTTTTACATGAATTAAAACAGAGCAAGTATATTTCATATTAGTGGGTAAGTATACTACTACTACGTAAGGCACTGGTATCATGTGTGCACATGTACACTGAGTCACACTGTAAGACAATTTCTCACTATGCATCAGGCTGGGAACAAAATGAAAAAGCCAGAAACAGAAGGAAACATACTACTTCCTACAGGATATGCTTTCTCCCTCTCAGGCTTAACAAAGGTCCAATAAAATGGTAGCAAAACTTCACGCCCAGTTTCTAGAGACCCCAGTACATCTACTAATCACCTGCTTTATACAGGCTCTATGTCAATCTCTGCCAAGATGTCTGGCACCCTCAATGAAAGTTGTAACTTTCAAGGCCTGAGACAGTGAAGGATACCAGTAGGAACAGTTGTATAACATCACATTTGACAATTTCTGTAACCAGGTGCTATGGCTACTGTTCAAGTATGGTTTGTACCTCAAACTCATGCAGGAGCTTAACCCCCAACACCTTATTTAGGAGGTGTTAAGACGGTGAGTACAAGGACTAGGGTATACTTAAGAGTTGGGCATTTGAAATCAGACTGACTAGGTCANTGGCACAGAAAACCCATGACTGATTCCTGGTGGCTTAAAGAAGGAACACATAGCGACATATTCATGCTTTACCATGATGGAAGCAGGCAAGAGGAATGCCCCGCACCAGACCTTTACATGCTGTTTGGACTTTTGGCCTCCCAAACTGTGAACTGTACAAACCTATTTTTCTTTATAAAGTGGCCGGCTTTGTCTATTTTATTATTNGTAATGTAAAGTTGACTCATATACCAAATAATTTCTCAGTCATTCATGTTTTCAGCAAAATGAGCATGGCATGTTATACACTTACACAGTACATCTTAAAAGAAATACCATGTAAACCTTTTATCTGTACAAACACTACCATTCCTCTCAGTAGTACAGAATTTACTGATGTGCAGTCAGGACAAGGGAGCCAAGCCTCAGGCAAGCATGAAAAGAATGAATTTTCGATTACCCTTACAGCTGAGTTAAGGAGATACACCAAACAATCCTCTACTGGAAACACTGCTGTGTGTTTTGAAACTGAAGATTATACTACCACTTAANAGATTTTTTTCTCTGCTATTTTGCTCAGCATATTATAAAACTGAATCTAGGACTGAAATAGCAGATTGCTCTAGAGCAAATGACAATATTTGTACCAGAAATGTGGGCAACCAGCAGTACAGATGGGTTTCTGCACAACCATCTTCAAACTGGGGCTCTAAGAATAACTCCACCCACTGCACCAATGTTAAAAGGATGAATCCAGTCAGAAGGGCTTATTATTCCATACTTTCCTTCTACCCATTTCTTTTTTAGAAAGCATGTGCACCTGTCCGACCTCTGCCTGGGAAGGGCTCTGAACAAAGAAAACAGCAGAGACCACAGTTAAAGGAAGGCATTAAGAGGCAATGGGGGCTTTGATTATCCACAGGAAGACACAAAAATGACAACCAAAAGTCCAGATTAGCCAAATCGGCTACAAGAGTTTAATCTTCTACTTTCAAACACAAATACAAAAACAAATGAACAAATAAGCAGATAAATTCCAAATTTCTTTTGTCTTTCTCCAAAGCTGGACTGTCCTGGGTTGAGCAGTCAATTAGAAAGTATTGTTTTGAAACAACAAAACAAAACCAGACTGGAGAGAAGAGCTGGTATTAGCCATAAAGATCACGAGAATGGCCCAAGGCAGTGTTGCCTCCTTCCAAGGCTTGCAGAAAGAGCCGCCTTTAACAAAGGAATCAGTTGTTTATCTTGTAGCACTTCTGCATTGGTTCTTACTCTTGCCAACTGGGAGGTATAGTTCTCTCTCCTTCCCTTGCAATTTCTACCAAATGTTCTGGAAAGGCAAATGGAACAAAAATCTTCACTTACAGAGACACTTACTACAAAACCTATCCAATTCAAGTGCAGTCTCTAACAGTCACAGTATCCTCTGCTCATCTCTGGGTGACTGAAATGGGTTTCTGCCTCTGTGAGACTTCANGTTGACTACCCAGGGCAAGCCATAAGAGTCTTCCATCTGAATGAAAACCAAAAAAGTAACCTTTTCTAGATAGAGATTATTTTCACAGTACAGAATGCAAAGCACATATCATGGAGATCTGGGGATATTTAAGCACTGAACAATTAACAAAAGGTTCAGCCAAATGGAATCTTCCACTTAAGTACGAACCCATTTGATCTATAAATGCTACATGTGGAAAACATAGACAAGCTTATTTGNCATCCGGTCCAAACAACAGGGTATGCCTCAAACTGGCCAAACGAAATTCCCTCAACTGTATGCTCATCAAGGCCAGGTAAAACAGGCCTGTCTACTTTCTCTAGCAGCCCCGCTTCTTTGCCTGAACCTGAACACTGCAAGGGGTGTCTCAAGTGAAATCATGGCTAACCTCCTTCATAATCACCAAAGCATCTAACAGAATCAAGACCTCGAAGAAAAAATCTTAAACTCTGCAATCCATCTTCACAATCTTGTATTTGAGGGAACTTACTTTAATGTAACATATGACCATAAGATGAAACCACACCCCTAAAGTGGCCAAGAACCTGAGACTGGATGAGTAATGGGCCTAGGGGGAAAATCTACTATTGCTCTACTAAAGGACCACAGCACTAAAATGACTCCTAAGAACATAGATCAGTGCCCTCACTCAGCTTTCATCTGAGATGCTCTTCTTGTAGCAGGTAGCAATTAACACAGAGACCACAAGTGAACAATGTGCAGAGACTGAGAGACTTTGGAGCACTGTCTTGTTCCGTTTTTTTAAAAGACAGGGTCTCTCTATGTAGTCATGGCTATCTCGGAGCTTGCTTTGTAGACTAACCTGGCCTCAAACTCAGAGATCTGCCCACCTCTACACCTCCTGAATGTTGTGCTGGGATCAAAGGTGTACACCACCACACCTAGCTGGAGCACTCGGTACTAATGGGATGTCTTCATCAAACTCCTCCCCTCAAGGCACAGGGAGCTCTAGGGAAAAGGAAAAGGGAAAGATTGTAAGAGTCAGAGGAGGATGGATGACTCAAGGAAACAGTACCTTCCCGGTGTAACAGGATTGATATATAAATGAACTCAGAGACTGCGGCAGCATGCACAAGTTCAAGCCAGACAGAATCCCAGCCCTAACCAAGAAGTGATTTGCAATTTCTAATCTGCTAGCATAGGGAAAAATCAGTTTTCTCCAATGAAGTGTTACTGAGTATCAACCACAATTCAGGGCAGGCAAGTGTCCAGGAATAGTTGGCCAATGCAAAACAAACGGTGTTTGTTTGTTTTTATTTGAGGACTTTTTATTTTGTTTTACAATTTGATAATTGTTGGTTTGTTAAGATTTTCATTTTTTGCGTTTTTGTTTTATTTGTTTTTGAGAGAGAGAACGAGCAACATAAAATTGGGTGGTTGTGGTAGGGAGGAGTAGGGGGAGAGAAAAGCATGATCAAAATGTATTGAAAAAAATTGAATAAAAACAACAACAAAAAAGATGAAAATATTTAAAAGGGATTAGAAAGCAACAAAATTTCTCTTCTATTTCATCTATTAAACCCCAAAGACGAGGTTTCATCAGAATAAGCCTTAAGCAAATCTCCAAAGAAATCAAATGGGCATATACAAAGCTTTTCTTGGTAANACAAGACAGGTTTGTCACAAAGTCAGTAACAGAGAGCAAATACAAAAAATACAAAAGCACCACTGAAATCTACTATCCATGACAGGTGGCTACTGATGAATGTATAAAGAAAATGATGTATACACGTCAGAGTATTATTCAGCTATAAAAAAGGACAAAGTCCTCCATTTAAACCTGGATAGAACTGAAGGACATCATATTAAGTCAGTCAGGACAGACACACAATCTCACTTATACATGCAATATAAAATGTTGGTCTCAATAGAAGCCGAAAGAGTAACGTTACCGGAGATCGGCTGGGGGCTTCGTCAAAGGTTATTCGATTAGAGTTGGATGAGAAAAATATTGTGTCTAATGCATGACAGCCTGACAAAACATAAAGATAACACTCTGAGTATTTCAATAAAAGCTTCTCAAAGATCTTGAATGTTTCTACCAAAAAGACCCAGTATTTTTAGGGGCCAGATGTTTACCCAGATTTGAACATTACACAATACAAATATATGGATACATTACTTGGTACCCCTTAAATGCATACAATTTCTATGTCAACTAAAAGCTTTTAAAAGAATGTGTATTAAAAGAAATTCCAAACATGTCTCTCTACCCCATAAACAACTCAAACAGCTTCAATGCAATGCTTGGCAATCTGAAAGAAGAGACTGGTACAGAATCTGCATTTCTATCCCAAGCAAGACTTTCTTTTCCAAATAGGACATGGAAAACTAAAAAGTACAGTCTATATTATTTTTAGAAGCAATTAGATTTTTTGATTTACTTAAAATTCAAAACTTGCTAAAAATAGACAGTACACAGTACTAAGTGTCACTAAAACCAGAAGTACTTCAAAGTAAAGATCTATTTTAGAGTTAAACTCAAAGATCTGTGTTGTAAAATATTTGGTCTTTGTTATTCTTTCAACATTCAATTTGTAAAGAGGAAAGATGTTCTAGTTTGGGTAATTAACCAGTAACATAAGTCAAATAATGAACGTGGCTACCTCCTAAATAAAGCAGACTAGATTAACAAAATCNTGCAGAACTCATCTCAAAGCCTCCCAACAGCCCTGTTTGAAGGCTGAGAAACAGGAAATGGGCTTTGACACGTCAGCGGCTTTCAGGAGGAGCCCCACTGCTCAGGGTGGGCACGGTGCACAGGGAGGGCTCACAGATCTCTAGGCTGGTCACTGGAGCATGACCAGACAAGGCCCAAACCAAAACGGTTAGGGCTGCTCAGGGACACAGATGTGAGGAAGGAAAGAGGATAGTAAAGAACTGATGAAATTCTTGCTCTTTTGTCAGAGTGCAATTAAAAAAAAAAACAAAAGCTGTACTAAAGTCTGCTTATCAGAATGACAGCCTTTCCTCTCTCTATCTCGCTCCTCCTAAGAACACTCTGAAATAAGTCTTAAATATAGTACTTAAGATGTCATCACTTCTGCGATAACAATATGGCTGCGGTAGGTAAGGGCACTTGCTGTCAAGCCAGACCACAGAGTTCAACCCTCAGAGCCCACATGGTGGAAGCAGAGCAGGCTCCTCTGATTCTCATGACTGTACCATGGACATGTGCATACTGTAAGTATTAACATATAATAAAACTGTTTCTAAAATGTCATTTCTGACCAAGAATGACTGACAGCAGCAACAGTNTTAAAGTGTTAGGATCACAGTAGTTTTCAAGGAAAATTCTACTTTATACACTGGCTTTTAAAAGATTCTTGTTTGTATTCAGTGTCTATCCACTTTCCGCCCCTCCCCTTTTCTAGTTTTAACCTACATATGGGAAACGCCCAATGCTCAGGTTCTAGAAAACATTTAGACAGGGCCTGGCAGTCAACTGAGTTTCCCAGCTGGATGGATCCCATGAACACATGGTAGGTACTATGACCTTCTCCCCGAAGCTAAGGACTGAAGCTGAGCTCTGCTCAATTGAAAGTGAAAGACCCCCAACAGTAGAGAGGGGTCTCTGAGGCTGAGGCCTAGAACAGGACCCTAGAGCCTTCCCACCCCATGGTCAACCAGACCTGGGAAGCAGAGCAGCAGAGCAGCTGAATAGTCAGTGGCTCCATAAACTGACAACACTTAAGGCCACAAAAGCCAGTCTATTTGTAATGTCACAGTTTTGTTGTTATTCTAGATAACACCCATTTCNCTGTAGCAACATATATATTATATATATATATATTTATATGATTGAATAAGTGGATGCCAAAACCATGAAATGAGATTTTATTTTTTTTAAAGGGACAGGAAGAAATGTTCTTGCTTTTTGGAGAGAGATCTCACCAGCAGGCAGCCTGTAACACCCACTCTTCATATCCAGGCTCTGGGTCATCCCTCCCGCTCCAAATACATAGCCAACCAGAAAGCAGCATTCCTGACCCACAGAAACTGTGCTTGAATAGCCACTAAATTCTGAAGTGCTCTGTCATTCAGCAAGAGATTCTATGTCATTTCCTCAAAGCCTTCAACACAAAAATTTCTGTGACTGAACCTAGTATTTCAAGACAAGTCCTCCAGTTCCATATTCAGCCACCTTCTCATCTTCAGGCTCAAAGCCTTTCTTACGGCCCTACAGANTGTTAAAGAGTGTATCAAAAGAACTGTACTGTGTTTTTTTCCCTTGATATTTTTGTGAGGAACTNTATGTATATGGTACAACATTCAAAGGAAGATCTGACTCTTACAAGTGTTTACTTAAATACCACCTCAATGAGACCACCCCCAGAAGTCAGCAAGCAGCTCGTCTTCTTCAATAAAACACGTGACACAAAACACTATACTTTCTGTGTCATTGCTTCAGAGACTGTGAACCCCATTCCAGTTTGCAGCCTGGCATGTATGGGGCATTTGGTATATACTGCCTGGATAAATACAAAGGGGAGATAGTGAGAAAAGTCCACATTGACATGGTTGACATTGTGGGAACCACATGTGATATTCAATGTAAGGCATCTCTCATCCTAGATTGCAGCTTTTGATCTACTAAAGAGCTCCAAAAGGGACATGTCTTTTCCACAAAAACAGTTAACATCTTGCCTTGAGTACACCTCAGGATGTAATTATCTGAAAATGAAGGTCATTTTATTTAGTGGCATGTAAAATTCTCCTTGAGGTTAAGAGATTCCAAAGCATGTTTTTTCGTTCAGTCAAAATCATTATAGATATTTCTGTGATATCCCCTTCACATTTTATAATTCAAAAATNTATCAAAGAAACTAAACTTGCAAGTACACGGAGAAAGGCTGGATTCAAAATGGTGCCATGGACTGGTGTTACTCAAACTTCCAATTCTCAGTTCTCACATCTTCCCACATAAAGCTGCTAGTAGTTTATGATCTCCCAAGTACAGTACTTAAAACCATGACAGAGGATTCGAACATTCTCACTTCCCAAGCTCGGTAAATTAAGAGTTTTGCAGAGATGACATGAAATCTCTAGATCTATGGCACTCTATCTTCCACATCCTCCAAGACTACCTAAGCATTACGTCCTAACTGGGTCCAGACTACCTAAGCATTACGTCCTAACTGGGTCCAGACTACCTAAGCATTACGTCC
>LZPO01017297.1:713087-724057 GCA_001675575.1 Neotoma lepida | reverse complement strand
GTCCTGAGTTCAATTCCCAGCAACCACATGTTGGCTTACAACCATCTATACTGAGATCTGGTGCCCTCTTCTGGTATGAAGGCATACATGCAGGCAGAACACTGTATGNCCAATGAAAACAACAACAACAANAAAAAAACCTCGGAGCCAGATATTGGGGTAAATGCTGAAAGATCAGAGAGACAAAGGAGCAAGCCACAGTCACCTCTTACCTCACCAACTCCTCAGCCTGAAAGAGTCCGAGCTCCTGTCTCCATCCACCTTATAGTCCTCTCATAGTTGTAGACGAAGGTTTGTCTGGTCCTGATCTCTGATCCCGCCCGGTTCCCACGGCGCTTAGACCCAAATAAACACACAGAGGCTTATATAATTTTTAAACTATGGCCCTGACAGGCTTCTCGCTAGCTAGTTCTTATATCTTAAATTAACCCATTTTATAAATCTATGTCGCCTCGTGTTCCACGTGGCTTTACCTGTGTGTCGTTACATGTTGCTTTCTGGGCGGCAGAATGGCGTCTGCCCCTGCTCTGCTTTCGGCTTNNCNNNNCCTAGTTCGAATGTCCCGCCTAACCTTATTCTGCCTCACCATTGGCCAAACAGCTTTATTTATCAACCAATCAGAGCAACACATTTTTAGAAAGACATTCCCATCACATAGTTCTCTCTCTGCCCAGTCATATCACTTCCTGTTTCCTCCTCCCAAGTACTGGGATTAAATATGTGTGCCACTGTGGCCTGGCCTCTATGGTTAACTAGTGGCTAGCTCTGCTCTCTGATTTCCAGGCAAGCTTTATTTGTTAGAGCACAAACAAAATATCACTGCATCTAAGTTGTTTCCAGTTTCTGGCTATTACAAATAAAGCTGCTATGAACATAGTAGAGCTAGTGTCCTTGTGGTACAACAGAATGTCATTCGGTTATACCAAGAGTGGTATAGCCTAGTCTTGAGATAGATCAATTCCAAATTTTCTGAAAACCTCTGCCATATTGATTTCCAAAGTGGCCATACAAGTTTGCACTCCCACATCCTCACCAGCGTGAGCTGTCACTTGTGTTCTTTATCTTAGCCATTCTGACAGGTGTAAGATGGAATCTCAGAGTTGTTTTGATTTGCATTTCCATGATGGCTAAGGATGTTAAACATTTCTTTAAATGTTTCTTAGCCACTTGAGATTCTTCTGTTGAGATTTCTCTGTTTAGATCTGTACTCATTATTTTAATTGGATTATTTGGTTTTTTGATGTCTAGTTTGTTGAGTTCTTTATATATTTTGGATATTAGCCCTCTATCAGATGTGGAGTTGGTGAAAATCTTTTCCCATTCTGTAGGNTGCCGTTTTGTTCTGTTGATGGTGTCCTTGGCCTTACAGAAGATTTTCACTTTCATGAGGTCCCATTTATTAATTGTGGATCTCAGTGTCTGTGCTACTGGTGTTCTATTCAGGAAGTTGTTTCCTGTGCCAATGCATTCAAGGCTATTCCCCACTTTCTCTTCTATCAAGTTAAGTTTGCCTGGTTTTATGTAGAAGTCTCTGATCCACTTGGACTTGAGTTTTGTGCAGGTTGATAGATATGGCTCTGTTTGCATTCTTCTACATACCAACATCCAGTTGGACNGGCACCNTTTGTTGAAGATGCTTTCNTCTTTCCAGTGTATCAGGTGCTTTTATTGTCCTTGTTCAGATGAAAAAACTGGACCATAAACTTATTAAATGGTGATACATAGGCCTATGTATATATATATATATATGTGTGTGTGTGTGTGTGTGTTTTCTCTATCCTCTTGGGAAAGACTAGGAGTTAGACATTTCTCTGAATAATTTATGAAATTGTGTGGATATCTTCCTAAAACAGAACTGTTATTCCCTCACCCTCATTCACCATCTCCAGTACAGTGCCCACTTGGTGTACATGGTTTCCAAATTTTATCACTGTCGGGCTACTGTGTAACAAGACTTTTCCTGGGGAGACACAACACATGTCCACTCACTCTAAAGAGGGAATCCAGGACAAACCAAGGTACAGATACCACCAATGTCCAACTTGGTGACCCAGTGAGTATTATTCAGGTTACTTACAGGAGCAGAATTGACTCAGAGACAGTTGCATCACCAAAACTCACCAACTCACAAAAGCTGGGAGCCTAGAACACACTGCCCAGCCTGCAGGCAGCTCAAAAGGTGGGAGAGTGTCTCTTTCAAATGACTNANCTGGTTTAAACCTCTTCCAGGCAGCTGGGCTGGTATCAGAGACTTCTTTGCAGCTTGTCTTGTCTGAGAGTGACTCCCAGCAATCTTTATTGTTTACACTTGGGAGAGAGTGGCCTAGTGAATCTGGTCAGTTTCAGGGACTTCCTGAGGCTATTTTGAGTTGTTTACCTGGCTTAAGGAACCTCCCTGTAGGCAGGAATGTTTCAATTTTGGAGGAACGAGGAAACGATACACAGCTAGGCCCTGCAAAGATAAAAGAGGCAAGGGGACCTGCCCTGTAGGAGCTTTCTCTTGAATTGGTTTGGACAGATCTGTGTCAGCTAAGACCCCGGAGTCTGGAGTGTTTACTGTTCTCTGTTAACTTCTAGTGTTTGTATAGAAACTGTAATATTAGCGATAAGTATCCCCAGTAGAGCTTTACTGGGAGCAGGACAAGTGGTTTGAGGTTGTCTTGTGAAAGTTGATTCAAAACCCGGATACGTGTGTGTGTGTGTGTGTGTGTGTGTGTGTCTGTGTGTCTGTGTGTCTGTTTGTGTCTGTGTCTGTGTGTCTGTTTGGTGTATGCATGTGTGCACCATGATTCCCAGAGATAGCTTTGTGAACTTCTACTGACTTCTAACATGATGCCATGAGACACACGGCTGTCTTAGCCNGTTCAAAAGCTTGTTGGACCTTTTGATGCAAATCTAGCATGGCACCTTGTTTATCAAGTTATCCAGATGATGTACAATTTGGGTGAGGTGTGCTGTGAAAGTCTGCCAGATTCCCAGGGGACCAAAGAGTACGTTTTAGTTTATATTTATTTTATTATACTTATCTTTTATATTTATAGGCACAACTGTTGTAGAACTTTCAAAATAATTTCATCAGGTATCATATGCCCTTTACCAGGCTATAATAATCTCAAGAATGTTACAGCTGAGCCTAGCTCTTGCACCTGGTGTGGATTCAGCTCCCATTTCCCTTCCTTTTGATGTGTGTACCTGTCTGCCTTCGAGAAAACACTCCCAGGTTAGCATGGTGTCATCTACATAAAGAAACCTCTCTACAGACTTTAGAAGCAAGATCATCCCATTTCAAATCATGGTAACATGAAGGGAACCTTGGGAAAGATCTCTGAAGGTCCACTGTTGNCAGTTTCAAGTGGATGCAAATTAGCTTTGGGATCCAGTAGCTAAGACAATATGAAAAAATTGCATTAGCAAGGCCTAATATAGCATGAAAAAATGCAACTACTTGTGTCGGTTGTTCAGTCAAAAGAGCAAGGTTGGGCACAAAGGCATGGATGGGGGGGCACTTTTTTTTTAGCTTTATAATCCAGTCATTCTTCAGGAGCCATCTGACTTCTTCAGAAGCTGTACTGGGCTTTTGAAAGGGTTGGGACTAGGTGAATAATCTCTACCATCTTTGATTCCTTGATGGTTTATATAATCATGTCATGGTCCGTAGGCAGTTTATACTGATTACCCCCACATTATTGGAGATAGGTTTTATAGGGTCCTATTTCTGTCACCCAAAAATGATTGCATTCATAATTGACACTATCAGAGCAAACTCTCCAGTGGTGGTATGCAGGGTATGCCTCAGTGACATAGCCATTTCCATAGTATTNGCCTGTAGTGGAGAAATGCATGCCCTTTGCTGGGATAATTGCCAAGGGTGAGCTTGGCCTTTTTTCCTGTACTATTTTATCACGTGTATCTACTTTTGCTCCCTGTCCCCAGTGTCTTCTGAGGTTGTCATNAATAATGTGTTATCTATCCCAGTATCCATCAAAGTCCACGTATTTTGCACATTAATAATGTGTCAATGAATCTGAAAATTAACACAGAGCCTCTGGCCGTATGGACCTCACTTACAGGTATACCACCTTGGCCCATCTGACTGTGGCTTGGGCAGTTCCCACCTCAGAACATCTCCTCACTCCATAGCAGAGGGTGATCTGGAAATCACTTGACTCTCCCCATCTTCACTCATTTGGCAAACAGCTGTTCAGGCTTTAAAACCTACCAAAGAATCAAAAATACAGCATTTGTCTTTTTACTANNTTTTTCCACTAGGAACTGAAGTTTAACACAAATATATATAATTCCATAATGAAATCTGAAAATTTTCTAACTAATAATCTTCCCAAAGAGGGCAGAGAATATATAGTTTAGTGGNATTATGTATATGTTCAATTTTTAATAACAAATTTATGCTCCAACTTTCTCATCTGAAGAATGTTAAAAGCATGTGACTCATAACATTCTTCAAAGGATTGTTATAAAGTTTCCTTAGGTTACTGATTGGTTACCACCCAAATTATTTATGGAGTAGCTACTGATATTATTGAAATATTATTAGGAAATGGCCCACCTAGCCATGTACAGGAGGCTAGAGCATACAAGAAACATAAGAAACACAGCCTAAGAAACATAAGATCACTGGGTTGACAAAACCTTTCTGCAAAAGGCCTAATACTNCATTAAATATATTTAACCTTCTGAGTANCTATTCACCTTAAAAGCTAAGTAGTCTCGTTTCTACTTTATATGTTAAAATTCAACAGCTATTTTTAGCATATGGGTCCATACAAAACCATTGACAGTACCCTAGTTTGCCAACCTGAAACNTATTTTCATTTCTAGAAGTGCTGACCCTGGAGGAATCTTAATTTTTGTCAAGTGGCTTCTTTACAATTTTTAAAAAGCTTATTTATTTTAAGTGTGTGTGTGTGTGTGTGTGTGTGTGTGTAAGCTGCCTGGTCTGGGTGCTAGTAATTGAACTCAAGTCTTTTGGAAGAGCAGTACATGCTCTTAACCACTGAGCAATCTCTTTAGTCCTGAAATGAAGCGTTGTCTTATTTAATGTTTTGATAGGAAAGACAGTCCATTTCTTTTACATGCCCCCCACATGTGGATTCATCTCTCATCATCATTCATTTAAGTGCACTTGTATGTTTTTTATATGCTTTTCTCAATCTGTGAAATAACAGATGTTATTACTATGTCATCCATGTAATTGAACGTTTTTCTAGANTATGGACAAGATACCATAGCAAGGCCCTGGACTATCCTCACTTGACAGGTAGTGTGGCTGTGAAGGTAACCTTGAGTGAGTACTCTGAAGGTCCACTGCCGACTTACCTGAAGGAACGAACATTGGTCTTGGTATCCATTAGATAAGGGAATGCTAAAATACGTGCCAGCAAGGACTAATGCAGCACAGAAAGGCCCCATCGTTTGTGTNAGTAGTTCACAATTTCTACCTTTTCTGACTCTGTGGTAGCACACAGGAAGTCTATACCTGTGGAGGCAACTTTACAGGTTCCCATTCTGACCATCCTCACAGTTTGCCTCCTCAGGTGAAACTCTCCAATGGTGCAGGATGTGTCTAGCAATACAATCACTCCCAGAGTTATTCTCTTATGTTAGAAAAGTCCTTTTGGGTAGGTTGATTGCCCACCCATGGCACAGCTTGTCCTCACCCTNCACTGCTTTATTTCCCTNTCNNCCCACTGTTGCCCACTGCCCCTTGTGCTGTGTACTTAGGTATCCTGGGCTCCTGTACCCACCGAAGCCCAGATATTTTCACAGCTATGGCGTAACAATGGATCTGACATTTGACATGAGGGCTCTGGTTGTCACGTGTAACCCTAACTCACANGTCGTTTTTGGTCACCCTGTCATCGGAGCAGCTTCCTTGGATCCCACATCAGAACATCTTCCTTCACAGAGGAGGACACACTGCAGAGTCACATGAAACCCCCGTCTTTTTCTTTCACTCAGATGTGAACTGCTGGTCATTCTTTAGGGCTTTGCAAAGATACATGCCGTGTTGGGCTTTTATTCATTTTCCCCATTTTCCGGCATAACACCAGCTTGTCAAGCGTATTTTAAAGAAGGGTTATAATTTAGCATTTGTAGTTTGGGAATAGGGTTGGGGTTAGGGGTCAGGGTCAGGGTCAGAGTTGGGTTTAGGATTTCGGGTTAGGTGTTAGGGTTTGGGGTTGAGATTGGGGCCTGGGATTTGGGGTTTGGATTAGGTGTTAGAGTTAGGCAGTTAGGCTTCGAGGGTTAAGGAGTTAGGCTTAGCGGTAGAGGTAGAGGGTTGGGATCATGGTTTGGAGGGTGAGGGGGAAGATCAGGGCTAGAGTTTAGGGTTAGGGGTTTGGGGTTAGAGTTAGGGGTTGGGATTTGGGGTTAGGGATTTAGGGGTAGTATTCAGGATTAGGTGTTATGGTTATGATTAGGATTAGAGGGTCGGAGTTAGACCTTAAGGGTAAGGGCTAGGGATAAGGGCTAGTGGTTAGAAGGGGTAGGTTTAGGGTTAGACAGAGTCAAAGTTAGCCTTAGGGTCAGGATTAGAGAGTGAGACATATAGGGGGTTGAGGTCACGTGTATATTAATGTGTATTCATGTGTATATTTTTGTCTATACATGTNAATGTTTATGTTTGTACTCATTTATTTATGCATATGTACATATGTATATTTTTGTGTGTACATACATATGTTTATGTGTATATTTGTGGTTTGTATACGTATTCATTTATGTGTGTATACTTATGTATATCTATGTGTGCATATGTGTATTGTTATGTGTGTGTACATGTCTATGCTTATGTGTGTATGTTTTGTGTGTGTACATATGTAGTTTTAATTTTGTATACGTTTTATCTGTGTACATGAATATCTGTGTGTGTACAGATGTATATTTCGTGTGTACATATGTATGTTTATGTGTGTATATGTGTACATTTTTGTGTTTATACATTTATATATTTATATGTATAAATGTATTTATTTATGTCTGTGGACATGTATATATTTATACTTATGTATGTGTGCATATGTTTGTCTGTGTATACTTGTGTATATTTATGTGTGCTTGTACATGTGTGTTTATATTTGTGTGTACATGTATATATTTGTGTGTACATGTGTAGTTTTATGTTTGTATACATTTGTATATTTATTTTAATGTGTGTATATGAGTAAGTTTATGTGTGTGTGCATGTGTATATTTATGTGTGTGAACCTCTGTATCTCTATGTGTGTGTACATTTTTATATCTGTGTGTACATGTGCTTATTTATGTGTGTGTACTTGTGTATATCCACGTGTGTACATGTATATNTGTGTGTGCATGTGTATATTTGTGTGTGTAGATGTGTGTATTCTCCCTCTCACTGTCTTGTGTATAATTTTATTCAGAAATTACTCACCATCCTTCTTTGCCCTATCTGCTACCTTCTTATAGTAGTAGAGGCTCTCCTGATTGCTCCATTGGCTCAGTGGACAGCAGACTGGCATGTTAATGAGAGCATTGTTTGAGGACCCACAGCCCTGGGCTTGCAGCTGCATTCTTCAGTTGGTGGAGACATGACATGCAGCAGGGCTGGGGCATGTCTCTGGATTTCAGGGTTCCCATCTGAAGCCTGAAGCAGACATAGCATTGTCTGTTTATTCTCACGTGCTGACAACTGAAGAAAACGCTGACCACGGAGGGACTGGCCTTCTCTGGGCAGCCCATTCCTAGAGATAGCAAGGAACTGGCCTGCAAGTGCATCTTTCAGTGCACACCAACCCACANCCCTTTAGCTGAACTCTCTCACACTCACACAGCTGTGACCCTCTCTCATGGCCCCTGAACCAGGNAACAGGCAACTAAGTGTGGACACAATGTCCTGAAAGGTAGTAAGCTTCTTCACACTACCCGTACAAGCTTGCTTCCCTCACCTCACATCTCCAGTCCCTCCACAGTCACCACAGGAAAGGCTCTGCCCATGCTGTCCCTGTGCCCTCTCTGCCTTCTGACTGACTCTGATGCTTCCCTGCTTATATACCATCCCCACTGTATCTTGACTTGGTCCTCATCTAGGGGAACTGGATGTAAACCTCTTTCTTTATGACAGTCATGTCTGCATCTGCAT
The DNA here is from genome assembly GCA_001675575.1 of Neotoma lepida. Classification (NCBI taxonomy): domain Eukaryota; kingdom Metazoa; phylum Chordata; class Mammalia; order Rodentia; family Cricetidae; genus Neotoma; species Neotoma lepida. Next base: position 715,932 of record LZPO01017297.1, on the reverse strand, counting down.
GCATGTGTCTTCGTGTATGATTGTCACAAATCCTGAGGACGCTTTCCAACACTATGTCATAGGATCATGGTACCAATTCTCAGCTGGGGGTGATTTCAGACCTCCAGGGGACATTTAGTAATATCTGGTGTGACATTTGTAGTTGTTAAAATTAGGAGAAAGGGGATTTAGTGAGTAGAGACAAGAGATGCAGCTAAATGTCCTNTGATATACAAGGAAGGAGCAAAGAATTACCTTGTCTTAATGTCGTTACTGAGAAAAGCTAGGCTATAGGGAGATTCACAGGTAAAGGTACCATTATGTTTTCTAGCAGGATTTTCTTTCTATCCTGTGCATTGAAATCACTGGGGCTTATTTAGATGTGTGCTGCTGGCACACTCCCACAACTTCTAATTTGGAGTTTGGGATTGGATGTAAGAGTCTGCATTCCTAACAAATACCAAGGTGCTGCTGATGGCTTGGCTTCAGCAAGATACTCTGTGAATCGTTGACCTAATTTACAGCAATCCCATCACTATTTTATCGGAGTCTTTAGTTCCCAGAGTAGCCTTGTGTGTGATATTCCCCACATTACTGGGGGTTCCCAACAGACAAGAGCTAGGAGATGCTGTTGACACGAAAGTGTGATGAACTGATAAATCCCACTTATTAAGTCACATTTGTGACTTGATTAGAGAATATACTAGTTAGGACTATGTCCCAGTTAACCACTGTTGCATAGCAAATCACACCAACATAGGTGGCTTAAAGTAGCAGCCATTTTATTATAGCTCCTGGTTTTGTGGGTCAGGTATTCAGGCGAGGCTGATGTGTTTCATGAGGCATTGCTGGAAGCCACTCAAAAACACTTACTGGCCAATGGATTGATTCATTCAGGGACTGATACCTCATGGGAACTGTTTGAAGGCTGAGTTCTACTAGGACTGTCCATTGAAGTCTTTCCATGCGGCTTTTTCCGTCTGGTTATGATGTCAGTCATAACCTGTGAAGGTTAAGGCTCTGTGAAGCATCCTGGCTGGCAAGGTGGTCTGTTGGGACCAGTTTCCTGGAGTCATCCCTACTTTGCCACTCCACTGTACTCAGATGGTAGGGGCACTCAAACGCCACCCTTGCCCTTTTCCAGGCTCACTGATAGGCGTGTTAGAGCCACCTTATGATGGCTCATCACCATTGCTAACAGGATTTCTCACGCAGTCATCTAGGAGACTCGACACTGTGTGTGTCTGAAAGGGAGTTTCCATGGAGATGTACGTGTGGCCTACCCTGACACTGAGTGTCCAGCCCTGCCCGAATTCCCACCCCACCAAACCATGAGCTATAAGAAAATATCTGCTCTTCAAAACCACCAGATTTCAGCGTGGTTTGTTATGCAGCGGTGATTAACAAGGGTGAATTCCTAACTAGATATCTCTTTCTTCTTTTAGATTTACTTTGTGTGTTTGAAGGCTTTGCCTGCTTGTATGTATGTGCACCATGTGCATGCCTGGTCCTCACAGAGGTCAGAAGCAGATCCCCTGGGACTGGAGTAACAGATGGTTGTGAGCTGCCGTGTGGGTGCCGGGTGGGTGCCGGGTGGGTGCTTTCTGACTGCCACGACGGTGTGTCCAGCTCGAGCTCCTGCCACCTTGCCTCTCGCACCGTGATGAACTATACCCTCAAATTCTAAGCCAAGATAAGCATTCCTTTTGCTTTTGGCACAGCTTTGAGAAAACCAACTAGTACACTTCTCTAAGTTGCTTTTTGTTGGGAATTTAATGACGGTGATGAGAAAAGGAAGAAGTATCCACATTTTCATAGGAAGGGTGGCCGTGAACTCAATGGTGTGATCTTAAACCCCTCCATGTCCCTGGTGAAAGGGGAGGACCGAAAGAGCCAGTGACCCAGGACCTTATAACACAACTCCACCGTTCTGTCTGGAGCTGTCAGTGTTGACTCTTCTCCCACACATGCCTGCCAGCCAGGCAGCACCCTCCCCACTCCCTCCAGCTTTTGACTGAGCTGGAATAAGNATCCATCCATCAGTGGTGCCTGGCACAGAACACCCTGCAGTGAGACACTCTTCCTTCCTGCACCACAAAACGTCCCAACCTCCGAGGACCTGAACCCACACGACATTCTTGCCTCCTCGTCATCTCTGGAGACTGGGACACAGTCTGTTCACTGTCCCCATTCTCAGTGTGGGGATGGGAGATGGCACGACCAGATGTAAACGTTCTGTCCCTGCTGTCTCTGCAGGAGACAGGAACAGGTGGAATGACGCCTTCTCCAAGTCTCCAGGGCTGTCCTCTCCTCCAGATCTTGTGCCCTGTGACCAACTCAACATGTCAGTGGGAGCCGAGTGATGACCTCAGCAGCCACCAAGGCTTACTTTGATTGCATGACTCTGTCATAATCTACAAGGGAAAACAGAGCGGCTTCAACAGGCAGCCTTTGCTCTTTCAGCACAATAACGGTTCTCCTGGAAATCTTTCATGTTTTAAAAATGACATTAGAGCGCTGGGCTTTGTTCTGTGCTCATCNCGTATCATTTCTTAGCAGAGGCCCCAGTGACTTGGCTCTCATAAGGGGGGGGAGAAATTATAATGAGTCATTTGTATACATTTGTCCTAGTGGGAATTNGATGTGGTGGAAACATTACAGGAATATTACATTAGTNGCTCTACCACACTGTTGTCTGTTCTGTTTGAAGGCAGGCCCATGGTACACGCATTACACAAAGCCCCACTATGTCATGGTGATTCTGTGATTCATAGACACCCCCGTGACACTTTATTTTCAGTTATTAATATTATGTATTTGATGTGTGTGAGTATAGTTTTGTGTGTGTGTGTGAGAGAGAGAGAGA